>CM021100.1:981659146-981854501 GCA_007115665.2 Sequoiadendron giganteum | reverse complement strand
GGATTCTTTTCAACCGCTTTGAGGGTGTTACTGTTTGTTGTGCGACGCCAAGGAGGAGCGAACCAGGCAGGAGCGAACCAGATTCAAGTACTAACACTTTCGAAAAAAAATTCAGAGCTTCCCGTGTTTCTTTAGCCTGTTGCGTTAATTTTTTATTTGAATCTCATAGTTTAATGTTCTAAATGTTTGTATTTAAATGTTGTAAATATATATTAAATAATTAATATTATTATAAATAAAATATAATAATATTTATAATTTCCTATGCTGCCGTTTATTTTATTAATTAAAATTTACCATAGCTGAGGTTAAATTAAAATAACATAAGAATGTTTAAATAGTTATTAAATAATATAGATTTAAGAGATTTTAAATAAATAAAATTTGATTTTTAATAATTTTATTATGAATTTAGTTCCAACTTTCAAATAATCTGGTTTTTTAAATTTTTATTTATTATTAATGTATTTACTTTAATTTAAATTAATAATTAATTTAGGTTTAAATTTGGAAGTTATTGTGAATATAATTTTAGATTCATAATTTGTATATTTTTTAAAGTCAAATTTAATGTAGAAAATATTAAATATATATTATAAATTATTAGAAGTAGATATTTAAATCAATTTATTGAATAATTTGTGTTTTATATTCAATTTATATTGTTTATCATTTTGTGTTTTATAATTTTATTAAAAAGTTAATTACTGCAAGATATTAATAATGGCATCATCATCATCCAATGACGAAAACGACAAGTGAATCAAACCAAACCCTAAATCTCCACTATGGAAATATGTGACCATTGTTGACAAAATTCAAGGGGGTGGAGGCTATAGATGGATATGTCATGAGTGTCAAAATGAATACAGAGGTTCCTATACTAGGGTTCGTGCACATTTTTGTCAAATAACAGGGACGGGGTGTGTTGTATGTCCTGGTCCAAATGTTGATGGTCATCCAAGAAAGAGGTTGTCAAATGAAAAAATTGCAAAATATCAAAAAGAACAAAATGAAGTTGATAACCATGCTCAAGCATTAAAACAAAAGTCAACTCTAAGTTTAAATAGACCCCCTTTGCATCCAAAATCAGCTTCAAGAACAAGTCACAAGAGGAGCAATTTAGGACCTCTTGAAAACGACTTGAGTTGAGGAGGATCTGAATCAGAAATGTGCTGGTTTCTTGTATACGATGGGATTTCCATTTAGTAGCCAGTTGGCTCTCCATGTTGGCAGGGATGGTTAGGTCAGTGTGAGGCTTTTAGAAAGGGATTACAAAGAAGCCCGAGAGTCAGAGGATCATGCAGGCTGAGACATTATTGTGGGACAGTGCCAAGTGATTAGGGGTTGTGGAAATACTCAGGGAGTTCTATCATTCCCCGATAAGGATGGAAGGATACTAAAATAGAGCCAACGATTAATGTATTGATAAATACAAAGGAGCCAATGTTTTAAAAGCTGATGGGAATGCAAAAGGTAGAAGAAAAAGGATACACAATTCATTACCAATATTCTAATTAAACAATTTATAATGTCCCCAATTTAACCCCAGTCTTCTTGAGGAGTTTTAACTTTATTTCTAGAAACTCATAGGCTAAGCGGATTGGAAAATTAGAGTTTCCTATTTTATAGGAGGTTTCAGATGCATTTTTGAAGGCTTGCATGCAGGAGTTTGGAAGTGTGTTTCTGGGAGTTTTTTGGGTTTTCAGAGAGCTTCAAAAATGGCGTAACATGCATCTCCATCTGATAACCTTTCCAGGCACTTACTATTTATAGTAAGTCATGTTGGCTTCCCGGTTTGTGCTCAGAAGGCGTTTAGAAACACTTACTATTTATAGTAAGTCTTGTTTACTGCTCAGTTGGTGTTCAATTGATGTTTTGCAAACTTACTATTTATAGCAGTTGCTATTTTGGGTAAGTCAATTTATAGCAGTATCATTCTAGCAATAGTTCAGCCTTTTGCAGTTCAGTGTGGCTGTTCAATTTGGCCTTCTGTCGAGTTTGCAGTGAACTTACTATTTTTGGCATTGGCTATTTTTAGTAAGTCTATTTTGGCAGTGTCTTCATCAGCAGTATGGTGCAATTCATTATCCAGATTTTGGTAATGTCTCAGTTTCTAGTTTGGTGATAATTGTCTCCTTGGACTAAGTTTTATACTTAGTTAAAATTGTGTTTTGAAGTTGTACCCCACGCCTAGCTTAATGACTTTAAGTTGTTTTTAAATTGGGGCCGTAAAGTGATACATTTAATATTTTATTAAATGTTTATTCCTCTAAATGGGACGACTTGGGAGAAATATGAAGAGTTTTAAATATTTCAAAAAGAAATGCTTTTTGAAATGGGCGCCTCTTGGAGAAGTTGAAGAGTTTCTTGTTTGGAGGTTACAATTGATTCATCTCCTCTTTGGAAGCTTATTTATTGATGCTTTGCTCATTCATTCGTATCTTAGAAATTGAATAGTAAAGTTATGCTACTGGTTTGAATCCAGAACCTGGCTAAGGGGAAGCTTAGCAAATTCAATCCATCCTTCGGGCCTGCAACTATGGCTTCCTAGGTGGATCATCATGGTTGTATTTCACTTTGAAATACAGATGGAGCTTCAATTGTTGGAATCGAACAGGTTGCTGATGTAAAACATGTTTTTGCAAGTTGTTGATTTGGCCTGGCTGAAGTTGTTTTTTGTTCATAGCTTCAAGTCAGATTTTTGATTGGTTTTGGGTGTTAGCCCATGCTGTTCTACTATGGAGGGCGCCCCTTTTTGCAAGTTTTTAGATTTTATCATTAAGTTTCTGATTTATGGGAGAAGGTCGACCCTTCCTGGAGGCCGTACCTTCCTTCTCGATTGCCTTGGGAATCATGCCAACTGTTTCTCTCTGTTTTGGGTTCGATTTCTCAATGGAGGTTGGACGCCTAGCTCTTAGTTGTTGATTGGCTGTGGTTTGAGAGCTTTCCGAGCTGAATTGAAGAAGATACGTCCAATTTGGTGAATTCTATCTTTGTTGATCTGATTTTCTGTATTACTTGTTTCTAATCAGATTAGTTTGAAATTGTTATAATGTTGTTCTAAGTTTCTTTCTATATCGTTTTGGCATTGTAAATGTTAGAGGAAGTGATACTCTAACTGTTGGGCATTTTTGGGAATTCATGGTTGTCGCATTGCAGCTGTTTATTAATCATTTGTAAGTTGTTTAGTAGTACTAACAACAATTTGTTTATTTGCTGCAATTTACTTTGTTGTAATTCCCCCCACGTAATAAAGTGGTTGTGTAGATTGTATACCCCCCACAGTTTAAGTGGAAGTGAGGTTAATTGGCTGGCTTGCCGCCTTTAAATGTTTGTAATAATCACACCCATGAAATAAGTGGAGTATTCCCACCGCTTGTGGATGCCTGCATTTGCAGAAGAAGTTGTATTTCAGTTTATTATCTAGCACTCCACCATATGTTAGCACCTCGCCTTGCAAAAGGATCTCGCATGCACATTTTTGGTGTCAAGTTTAGTTCTCTATTTTCAGTTGTTATCAAGTTATTAGATCCTAGGGATCCTCTGACCATATGCCCGCCCCTCCTCCTTAAATGGTTTTAGGGCGCATTCTTGGTTAGAGTTGTTTCAGCTGTGTTTTGGTTTAGAGCTAATTCTTAACGGGTGCATGATTTGCATTGTTGTGACTGAAAATTGAAGGCAAAAATTAAGGGGTATATTTCACAATTGAGTCAGTGGGACCAAAAAATGTTGTTCAAGTGATCACAGATAATGCAAAAGTGTGCAAAGTAGCAGGGTTGATTGTCGAAGCACGATATTCAAACATTTGGTGGACCCCTTGTGCAGTTCAATCTTTGAACTTAATGCTACAAAAAATTGGCAAAATTCATAGGATACAAAAGATTTATGAAGAAGCCAAAGAAATTCAAATGTTTATTTGTAATCATCACATGTCACAAGCCATTTATAGACAATTCGCTAAGTTGGAGTTTCTAAAGGTAGGTTTTCTTTTGTTTTAGAAATTTAGAATTATTCAAATATATCATTTTTATGAAGTGTTACTTTTAGTTTCATTAAATATATGTAATATCTCTTATTTTTTTTTTTAAAAAAAAATTTATTGAAGGTTGTTGAGACGCACTTTGCCACACACTACATTGTTCTTAAAAGACTTGTGGATGTAAAACAAGCCTTGAAAAGTATGGTGATCAATGATATTTGGGTAGTTTGGAGGCAATCTCAAACAGATAGAGCAAACAATATCAGAACACTAATTCTTGATAATGATTGGTGGGCTCAAGTAGAGTACTTGCTCTCTTTCACTTCACCAATATACACCCTCATTCGCCATTGTGACACTAATAAGCCAATATTGGGTGACATCTATGATTGCATAGATACAATGGTGGAGCAGATTAGAGACATTATTGTAGCAAAAGAACAAGACCCCTCTGATTTTTTTTATAAGTAGATATATGAGATAATAAAGAAGAGATGGGATAAAATGACAACTCCTTTGCAACTTTTGGCATATGCTTTGAACCCAAAATACTATCATGCTGATATGTTGGCATTACCAAATAGGACAGCACCAAATAGGGATGTTGAGGGAGTTGATGGGTATAAAAAAGCCTTCAAAAAAATGTTTACAAATCCTAGAGTTGCTGCAAAGATTCGAGAAGAGTTTGGAACTTTTGCATCCTCAGATGGAACTTATGCAGATGTTGATGCAATGGCAGATAAAAAAGAAATGGGCCCTGTGAAGTGGTGGAACTTTTATGGTGCCACGACTAAACATTTGCAAAAATTGGCTATCAAACTTCTATAGCAGGTTTGGGAATTTTGCATTTTTATATTTTATTTTTTATTTGATTGTTTGTATCTTAAAATCTTTGTTATTTATAATATCATTTTTTTACAGGTTTCAAGTTATTTTGCATCTGAGAGGAATTGGAGCACATATGGCTTCATTCATTCTGTAAAACGAAATAGGTTGGTGGCTAGTAAAGCAAAAGACCTTGTATATGTTCATTCCAATCTTCGTCTCTTGTTGCATTCCTCTGTAGATTACATGAAGGGACCTAATAGATTTTGGGATGTAGAGCCTGAGATGAGTGACATTGATGCATCCATAAATGCATTGTCACATCTCAATCCCATTGTTGAAAATTCAGAGATAGGAGGAGGATCTTCATTTGGTTTTGAGAGTCTAGCTGGTGGTTGTACTCAATCTACCTCTGATGATGTAGATCTCCAGTTTCAGGAGAATAGTGATGACATTTTTGACAACATGTGATAATTGATTCTATCAGAAAATCAATGTATTCAAAAAAAAATTGATTATATAAGATAAAACTATATTTAAATATAATTATTTTGGAATATGTAGCAATTATATGTTCATATTGCTCCTAAAGAAATAAAAATTTTCTCTAATAAGAAAAAATGTTTATATATATATATATGTGTGTGTGTGTGTGTGTGTGTGTGTGCATGTGTGTGTGTCTTATGAATGTCGTATCTCGACGTATCCATATGAGAGGTCTTGAAAAATGGCCCGTATCCATATCCGTATTCGTGTCCATGCAACTTTGGTATTTTGATATATATATTATTTTATTTAGTTATTTGTATTTCAACACTAAAATATAATAGCGTTAAATTGCTAATATGTGTTTTGTTATTTTAATGTGTTACAATTTTGGGGGACATGACAAATTTTGGATGGACTCCTTGGCGTCGTCTACAGCCTCGTTCAAAAAATCCACTAGACTTTTCTGCATCCACCTTTTAGTAAACAGATTTGTTGCTAAAATATTTCAATCCAAACAGCTTAGACTCGCACAATTGTCAGCAATAAAGGTTCCAACAGTTGAAGAGATTGCTATTGGATTAGCAGTCTTCCTCTGCGTTTGAGAGGGATAGCTCCCTCATATGATGGGGTTTTATAATTTGTTGAGGTATGCTTTCTACCAAAAAGCAGGATAGGCACACAAACTATGAACGTGTAATGTCCCCAATCTGGAGGAAGAATGATGTAATTAATTTAACCAATTAAGTTGTCCAAATTAACGTTATTTTATAAGGATAGCTTAATTGATTATTTTAATTAAAAGCATTAAGTTAATTATTTATAAAGTTATCAATTGAATAAAAATTAAAAGGTGACTTTATATTTAATTAATTTAATAAAGTGACTTAAATTAATATTATATCCTAAAAGTCACTTAAGTGAAATAATATTATTTTAATATTATTTCTAGAAGCTTCTTGAAGGGTTGGAGAAAAAGTATAAAAGAAGGGCAAGTTAAGCTTCTAAGCATTCAAGAATTGATATTTGCTTGATGTTATTATTTGGTGGAGGAGCCAGCTAGGGTTTCTGCCATTTCCAGCCATTGGGAACGAGAACTCTCATTGGTTATGCAATTTTGAGGCTGTGAAATATCAACTGAATTATTGCTAATTGTAGGCTTCATTCCAGAGTCCAATTTGTGCTTCATTGCGGGAAATAAAAAAGGGTTTCTGAAGCTTGCAATAGCTGTTGTATTATTGCAAGGGTTTGGTGGTGCAGTAGCTGATGTATTATTGCACTTATGCAATAACTGATTTATTATTGCATACTTCTGAGATTTAGCAACAGCTGATGTATTGTTGCTTGGGTATTTTATCTTGCTGGTTGAAGTTGGACGGGTGCAATTTCATCTGCAAATCAGATCGGCATCTATTTCCAGGTTTCTTCCATCATATCTTCATTTCTATACATTGTAATTTCTGAAAATAATCTATACTGTTTACAGAATATTTGTATGAGCTCATTTGTAATTCAAACAGTCTATTTACATCAGTATATCAGATTTGTATAAGGCTGCATGCCAACTGTTTGTTGAAATGTCAATATCCATTTGCATAGAATTCTATTGAGTTTGTGGCTCTTGTTGTCATATTATTGTAAGACAATTGTTTGACAAAATTCTTAAGCATCTAAGGTTGAAATCTAAGGGTAGATTGGGCAAGGGTCATTATAGTGGTATCAGAGCCTAGATCCTGCCAGCCTGTTGGAAAAATCATTACTACAAATATTTTTGGAAGAATAATTCATTGTGCAGATTGATTGTGGCAAAATTTAATGGCCTAGGGCCAAGTTTTGCAGATTCAAAGAAATTCGATTTGGAGAAAATAACTTGCAGTTTGATCATTGTCACTTTGAAAGTTATTTGATTTTGAAGAATTTAATTGCAGAATTTGTGAACTTCGATTTTGTTAGAGGATCCGATTATTTCAACAAATCACAACTTGGAAGATTATTTGACAATCTGGGAGGACAATTTCTCTAAGGAATCATGGCATCTACTGGGAAAGGTATTTTCAGATAATTGGTATTAACGGGTACTTGAATATTAAATCTGTGAGTCGTCAAAATCATAGGAGGACGATTTTGATGAAAAGTTCGATTGAATGTAAAGCAAGGATTTTGTTTCATTCATGGACTTCGCTGGAAAAATTATTGAGCCCTGTGTGAATTAATTTAGAAGAACCGACTATATGGAGAAATTCTGGCGCAGTTTGGTCTTATAAGTCAGGTCAATTCATTAGAAGTAATGAATTGCTTCCAACGCAAGAAGACATATGAAAAAATCTGCAAAAGAGACAAAATCGTCTATGACAAATTAGATATCAAACAAAGGAGATTGACTTTTTGTGGGAGTCCGACTCATTGCTGGAAGACGCTTTTATAAGCCAAATGTATATGTTTTCGATTGGGAGGTTTCTAGCGCACCAATTCTGAGTTGGAGATTTGACTATTGCTGCCAAAAAAGACAAATACAGGAGAAAACGCGGCGCCAAGTGAAGTCTCAAGGGATAAGACAAAAATAAAAACCAAGAGGGAATCGAAATATTTGATATAAGGAAATTTGCAGGAGCTGCTTGATTAAATAAAACGGGTTTATAAGGCGTCATATCTGAAGGGATCGACATTTCAAAAGAGGACAAATACCACAAGGAATATCATTGAAGGAGTAAATTAAATGCACTAATTACATTAGTTAAGGCAGCGCTCCCATATAAAGACAAAACATATTATTTAAAGGTTGTAATGAAGAGGTATGCTTTTTTTTAGAGTTGTCTTACCTTGCAAATAGTTGCATCCTTTCATGAATTGATTCCCTCCAAAAGGGTATAAAATATGGCTGTGAAATATGGTGTGGTAAGTGTATGAAAATAAAAGTTATATAAATAGACACATACAGATCTGCATATAAAGATATCAAAGAGATAAATGCAGAATTAAGAGGACAGTAAATAGCAGGTCTGTGAAAAGAATTCATGAAGATATAAAGAAGTTTATGCAGAAACTAGAGAGGGGTTTATGGCAGATCTATTGAGAAAATCATAAGCAGATTTGAAGAAGAAGAACTTGTTGATTTGAATGTGACTGTTCATTAACCTTTAAAGAGGACATTCATAAGAAGATTGTGATTCTATTGCATAGAAGGGTGGTGCCTTAACAAGAGATTGGTATCTTTTACTAAGTTGGTGCTCAGTTACAGGAGTTGGTGTCTCCAGTGGGTTGGTGCTCACAAATTGTATAAGAGGGTACCACAAAGATTGTCAGAAGTTATATATATATATATTTGCCGTGGTTTTCTCCCACAAGGGTTTCCACATAAACTTGGTGTTCTTATTGCGTTCTTAATTATTAGATCTTGCATGGTTGTTGTTGATTGATTAAAGTTTTAAATTAGGAAAAGTTTGCTTATACTGATTCACCCCCCCTCTCAGAATAAGTGTGTGTTCATCAATTCATATCAGAGCAGGTTCCTTCAGAGATAGTTTAACCACTTGAAGGTAAATACAAAAAGAGCACACATGGCAAGACAAGAAGGATATGGTTTCTCCTCAAACAAAGCACCATTGTTCAACGAAACAAATTATGTGTTCTAGAGCATAAGGATGGAGACATACCTAAGTTCACTCAGATATTATATATGTCAATCAGTTGTGGATGGATATACTATTCCATCAACCCCACCCATGAATCAAGAAGGAAAGAGAGCAAGCAAAAACAATTATAAAGCAAAAAATGCTATTCTATGTGGATTGGTGGAATTAGAGTTCGTAAAGGTAATGCATTGCAAGACAACTAAAGAAATATGGGATAAATTAAAGAATACCTATGAAGGTGATGACAAAGTCAAAAGGTCAAGTTGCAAACTCATCAAAGTGACTTTGAAAGTCTTAAAATGAAAGAGGAAGAAAATGTCGCAACCTTTTTGCATGTGGATGAGATTGTCAATACAATTAGGGGACTCGGTGACGAGATAAAAGATTCAGTCATAGTGCAAAAAAGTTTTAAGATCTTTACCACTAAGATTCAATGCCAAGGTGTCTGCAATTGAAGAGATGAAGGACCTAGATACTCTAACAATGCACAAATTACATGGAATTTTCACTGCCTATGAAATGAGGATGGAAAGGGAGATGCCATCAAAGAGAGAAGTTGCTTTCAAAGCTACGAAGAAGTCAAAAGGAAAAAAAAAAGAGTTTAGCAAGAAATCAAATAGTGAGATAGAAGATGAAGAAGCAAACTTTGTACGCAAGCTAAAGAAGGGGTTCGGGAAATACAAGGGTAAGTTACCTTTCAAGTATTTCAGTTGTGGTAAGATTGGACATTTTGCAAATAAATACCCCTATTCAACACAGTAAGGAATTGAAGAACAACGACTACTCATTGCAAAGAAATTTTAAATTTTCCCCTAAGCTCAGACCAATTTCTCCATTATTAATAGTGGCATACACCCAGCAGGCTGCGCTTACACAACAGCCATACAAAGAAAAAGACTTACTTTTTCAGCGCAATACAAAGAGAATACTTTGAAACTTTTAAATGTTGCAATGTAGAGTTTTATGCTTAGTCATCAATTCACTTCCGAAGGCTACTTGGAACGATGCCTCCTCTGCTCTTCTTGCGCCAACCTTAGCCTCTTTTTCCACACCTCTATCTGCCCAATTTGCCGCCTTGCGCCAAAACTCACTCTTCCACCTTAGCGCCTCTCTTGACAGCCATTTCAGAAGAAAATTTGTTTTGAAAACTGAAAATGATAACTACTGATGCGTCTTTTCTACACTCTTGGCAACTCAAAAACCAACCGTTATAATTTTTTCTTGCTTCTTCTTTTTACCTACATGGGTTTCCATGGTTTAAATTTGCAAGATAAAAATTCGTTTACAATTCAGCATGGGTCCCCAGCAAATCACCACGCCCTTATCATTTTACCCAAGCCAAAAAAATTGGATTAAAAGCCTTGTAAAAAAACTAAACACTAAAATAGAAATAAAAGCAAGCTAAAATTAAAAAAAAGCTCATGCGTCACCAATCAACCATTCAACCCAAAGGTCAAACATATGATATATCAATAAAGTAGCCAAGGTGTATGTCTCTCAAACCAAAGAAAGATAAAACAAAATATCCATTCCCTCAACAAGGGAATGTGCCCAAAATTGTAATGTCCCTTTTCAATTTTCAATCAAACATGCAATTTTTTTATGTTTCAAATGTTTGCATTCGCTTTTTAGGGTTTTTAGCTACTCCCTAAGTTTTCACTTAAGGGGGGGTGTTAAGAGTAATCATTCATTAACTTTAATTAATTATTAGACTAATTTCAAATTATCCACTTAAGCCAAACTTAGGACTGTTTTTTCCTTCTATTAGATTGAGCTATTATTAAACCATTATGTTTCATCACATAGGATGTCGACACTTGTCATGATCTAATTCCTTTCTCATTTGGGGTTTGCTATTATAAGCATTCTCATTCATTGTTTTATTCAATTTAGTAATCTTGTAAGCTTTTCTTTTTGAGGAATTAGCAAATCATTGTTTGCATCTCTCGTGCATGGAAGGTGTTCTCGTTTGTTGTTTGATCCTACTTTGTGTGCTTTTTCACAATTTCAACATGGTATCAAAGCATGGATTCAACAAATGCCTTCTCGAATTTTGAAGGTTTTCTTCAACTAGGGTTATAGGAGCATCAAATCTAGAATTTTCATTTATTTTAGGTTTTGAACTTAAACATTTTTTTGGTGCGTCCTAGAGCAAAATGGAGTTCATGCATTTAGGAGGCCGAACAAAAGAATTTTGACTATAAATTTGCCTATATTCGCAAATAGAAGCTTTTGAGGCAAAAAAAAAGTAGTATTGGGGCCGCACTGCCCCTATACAATCGTACGATACGCCAATTTTAAAAAGAAAAACAAAAAAAAATTGTTTTATTTTTTTTAAACGTATTTTTGAAAAAATTAAAAAAGTACAGGGCCAGAATTTTTATTTTGAGTACCCATAGGGTACCTACGCATGGCGCATGCAAGCCTGTACCCCTGCGTGGGGCCATGTGACCTCATTGTCTGGTACACAAACCCCTAACGACACCACCCCTTAGTCGCCTAGTGGCCTTTGCACAATCAATGCAGCTTTAACACTGACAGCCATGCACCCCGGCAACATACAAACGCCGACCAACAAGTGGTGGCTTTTGTTTTCCAATGCCAACAAGCCATTTTTTTATGCCAACAAACCTTTTACCGAAACTAGCAAACGTTTTCAACAAATGTCAGTGTTTTCAACTAGGACATAATATTCCAACATTTTTTGGCTTATTTTGACATTTTTTTCATTTTCCAACAAACAAATTTTGTTCTCGACCGAAGGGAATATTGCAAGAATATTCTACTAACATCATGCTATCGTCAACATGACGTCAACAATACGAACGCCCACTAGCCCCCATTTGGCCTAAAGTTAGTTAGAAAGTTAGTTATATGTACTTTCCAGTGGTGTGGATCTCAACGCCATATTTTGTTGTTAGTTCATTTTATTACTTGTTGAAGTCAGATGTGCTATTTTCACTCCTGAGCTCACAATTTTTTACTACTTTTTGTGTTTTCACATTCTAGTGAATTACTTGGACATTTTGGCTCCTAGAAACTTTGTGTTTGCATGGGATGACTTGTTTTTGGCTATTCTATATGTATTTCTAACATTTTGTCTTATTTGGGCATTGTAGTCATCTTTTGTAAGCACTTTCTCTTTTGTAAACGCATTGAGATAAAGTGCCACTCTAGTGTATCATTTTTGTGGATTTCACACATCCTATTGTGCCTTTTTGTACTCGCACTATATTATAAAGTGTCATTGGGGGATTGTATAATGCCTTTGTTTCGCCATCACACCTTTGTCAAGTGAGTGTCCCTTCCACGATAGCATCAAATCCTAGTGATTCTTGTCTCGTATGTGTGGCTTGGTTTGCACACCCTTTTTTAGTTGCGGTTACTTTCATGTACACGTTTAGATGTTTGTTGTTATTCTTCATGCATTTCTTGGTAACACACACTTTCAATGGACCGGCCATGGCACTCCCTTGTTTGCATTATGAGGGGCTTTCTACTATTGGTGCTAATGCTTTATTGGTTTCATTTGGGAGAGAGCTATGTATCTAGTTTTTCTTCCTATGTAATAGGCAGATGCAACACTTGGTTACCCATGCATTTCAATGAGATGGAGCACTTATCATATAAACACTCTTGCATTCCTATTTTTGTAGACGACCTTCCATTTTATCTTGATCAATGTTCTTCAAACTATTGGTACCTGTTACAAAGCAGAAAAACTATCTGTTACAGGTTTTTGACAACCCAGTCTTAATCACATGCTTGATAAATTAGGTCTTATACTCAAACATGAGCAATGCCAAATGAACATATTAGAACAGTACGGACTTCTCCCAAACCAGGAAAAGTTATAAACTATTTAGTCCAAGGATTTGGAGATGGCTGACATTTATTTCTTAAAACTAACAAGGTTGCAAAAAGCATACATCTTATTTGAATGTCTCTAGAGTGTCATACATAATCGAAAACGCTCCTACTTTTACACTTCTCTCTAAATAAATTAATCATTCAATCTAAAACTTTTTTGGTTTACAATAACTGTCTTATAAAATAAAGTGGCCACTATTAAGGTAATCGCCCAAATTGTTAACAAGTTAAATTGATAGGTACATATTTAACTAAGGTGGATAGAACCTACCTATCTATACACCAATTCTGACGATGATATGCAATTCTAGCAATTTAGTTTTCTTGTTTACGCAGTTCAAAGTAAAGAACAAACTTTGCTAGATGGGCCACATCATATATAGGATTAAATAACTTCAAAGAAAATATTCTACATTTCTCAAGAATCTTCTCATCTCAGTGCATATTGTGTTATGTACCCATTTCCAGGTTCCCTTTTAGTGTAGTTGGCACTAACCTTGTGGATGTGTATCAGTGTTATCAAAGGAGTTATTTGAAGATTCCAGTGAGTTCAAGAGGTCTAGAGGACTCATATGCCACTTCCGAGGTGATTTTCAGCTTCTGGTGTGTTCTCCAAGATTCTTGGAGAGGGCATCTATTTATAGTAAGTCACCTGGTTGGCTCCATTTATCATTATTCTTCATTGGGATCACTCCAGTGCAGTCAATTTTTTATTCTAATGCATTTTGACAGTTTCCACAAAATGGGTGTATTAATGGATTTATTTTAATTATTTTACTAAAGTCACTAAATATTATTTAAAATATTTTAAAAGCACCTTAGTGTTATAGCTCATCGGAACTAGGATGAAATGTTTTAAATCAGAATGCATAAAACAAAGACCTTGCATGTCAAATTATGATTATTTTAATTAAAAAGTCTTTTTCGGAGCTAAAATGGAGTTTTTATTAAAAGTGAGCTTTTAAATATAACCACTCGAAAGTTCGGTAGAAATGTATAAAAGGAGGTTTGGAGAACTCATTTGGATATGCTTGAATATTATTTTGGATATGAAATTTGCTTGTTTATGACTAGTTTCCATTGCTTTTTGAGGACGAAACCCTTGGAAGGAACATTAGCTGCAAGAGTGAAAGATCCCCCAAGGTTGCTTGATGAAAGCTTCATTCAGGGGTCTTGCCGGAGCTTATTATCGCAGATTTTCAAAGTTTGTTTGTTTGCAGATTAGAGGTTTGTTTTGGTGATCTACGCACAAGGAATATATTGCAGATTGGTGTTGTTTGTGAATGCCTTCATTGCTGGTTCCTCCATTCAGGGGTTATGACGGTGATTCAATTGATCAATTTGCAGCAATATTTTGAGAGTTTTGTTGAAGATTTTGAGGTGAAGAATTGGCAGCGAGTTTGAGAGGATATTGGCAGAGTTTTCAAGGCAGAAATAAATCATTTTGTGACCCCTATGCTGGCTGTACACCTTCAGCAGGCCATACAACTTCAATAGGGGCATGTGACTCTTTTCAAAGCAAACGCCTAGGGTTTGGATCAGATATCACCTCCATTTGTGGCATCTAGGCTTCATGGCTTCATATCAGATTCGTGGTAGAGAAACGAGGGTTTGATGATTTGTGGGAATTTTTGTAGGCACCAGCTTGCTGGTTATGTATGATCACACCTGCAACTTTCAATAGCAACAAATGGGTATGCTTCATTTGAGTTTAGTTTGCTAAATAATAATCTGGGCTGCATTTGGTTTAAGCATTTTCTTTATAATCTAGTTAGTTTTCAGATTTTGTTATATTGCATTTCTTGGTAACCTAAACACAAAAAAATCAAACAGCAGACAGGGGGGGACATTTCATATTGAGAAGGCCACAAAGAATGATAAACTGCCAATGTTTGCTACTTGGTACAAACTCAACACAAACTTGAAAGATGAACAAAATAATTTGCATGTTGCATGTGATAAAGTCTTTACTAGATTTATATTATAAGAAGCTTACCTCAGTTGGAAGAAGTGTAACCGGAGAAGAATTGGCTCCACAGCCAAGATCAAGAACAATAGCTGTAAATTCCCTCCCTTCTTCAAGAAAAATTTCTATTAGAATTCTTACATCTACACCCTGCATATCAAAAGAAGACTATGGAATAAACTATAAAGTGCAATTATCTTTCTCGTTACCACAAGAAGAGGTTAGTATTGGTTCTTTGTAGCCCTGCACTTATGACTTAATCTGAGAGATGAAGTTGCAAACCTCCGTAATCAACTTATTTGCCTTCCTAAGGGCATCATCAACACCAAAGGCAACATTAACGCCAATGCTTGATCCTGCACAAGCTGGCTTTACCTGCATGTGAGCCAAAATAATATCTTTTATTGAAGAAAGCATTTATGTCTTCTACTTACAAATCTACATTTCTCCAAAGAAAAGAACTACAAGAACAGTGATGCCTTAAATTACTGGAATTCTTAAGAAATATTCACATTCAAAAGCAAGCTTCATGTTAGAATTTGTTCAATTCTTTTACACAGGTTGTCAAACTTCGAGGTCCATATGCAGTTCACATGGTCTGCATGGGTATGTAGGCAGACAATATTATACTCATATTTAATTACTAACACCAGTAAAAGTAACAATCTATTTAGTAATACAGAAATTTTGATATCAATTTGGAAAAACAGGACCTCCTCTGTTTTATCCTCTTAAAGATGATGTAACTGGAAGTGAGCTTATTGTGTTTAGGTTGTCAGTGTTTTCATTATTGAACAGTTTTTAAAGGTTAAAAATCTCAGTAGTGTGATTATGAAATATGGTGAACAGGACCTCAATTGGCAAGTGTGGCACTCTCCGGGAAACTATAATCACTTTACTGCCTTTTTTTCCAGTAAGAGTAGGAAAAGAAGATATCCTCAATATGAATTTCAATTTTTGGCTTTCCATTTCCATCATCTCATCTTAAATCCTGCTTGACTGTGATGAACTGGGGAATCTTCCAGCATTATCAAAATTTCTTTTGAATACCTGCTCCAGCTTTTTTTTGGTCTTCTACCTAATTTAAACAGCAGTTATAGTTTTACAAATGTAGGAGGGACTCAGCTTGCTTCAAGATTAATGCTAGATAAAAAAAATTAGTTTTCTGGATTTTTACTCATTGTCACATGCTTGAATAAGAGACTTTTCGGAGACAATGATGTATGCACTTCCATGATTAATATACCGAACCCCTCTGCAAAATTTGATATGAATCCAGATGGTGTTTCAGGATTGTTTGTCTCATCAATGACTCTAATATGGAGATACAGTACTGCTGTTTTAACTTTTGGTTGCAATTTGACAAACCATGAGAAAAGTTATTCTTCTTTTCATCTAAAGTTGGGGACTTTTACTTTTTTTTTTAATGCATTTCAAAAACAATTATTAATATTTGTTTTTCTGAAACTGATCAGCTGAGATAGAGATACCCATCTTGCATAAAACTAATACAAGAGTGGGCTTCTTGTAAATAATTCAACAGTACAAAAAAGTGTATTCTTATTATTTAGTTGATTATTCTCAAGCAGAAACTATCATTATGTCTTTTTACTTTAGTGCCCCTTTTTATATATTCAGGGACATCAGTTACTCTTCCTTTTTTAAGATGCATATACACGACTTAAGTTGAGAGGCTTCAGTGATCCTTACAAAATTTTAACATACCTAAACAAATTGTTATTCTTAGATCACAATGTTAACATGATGTCTTAGTATTCTTGTTTCTTGAGCATGGTAAAATCTTTTGGTTGTTTGTTTTAGTTTGTGTGCTCCTGTCCAAGGAAGGTTTTGGGACCCCTTTGGGCAGCCTGTTTGGTAGCCTTGCTTGTTTTAGTCAGTTTGTGTATGGTTGTTTAGCCATTTTGTTCATCTTTTGTATCTTGTTCATATTTCATAGGTGAGAGCACCAATAGATTCCCTCATTAATTTATCAATAAAAAACAATATTGCATTTCTAGCCTATAGTTATACAAAATTTTCAAGAAATATACAATATATTTATTTATTTATAGGTTCTTAAGATTTATTTAGAATTTATTATATGCTCTTTTTTATAATTCATTTGGAAAAATTGTCCTTTTAAATTGAGATATACAATGCACTTCTATGATGTTTGATTCACCACAACATTCTCTTTTGGTTGTCTATGGGAATTGATATATTTGTTGATTTGTTTCAACCTTTCTTTTTGCATGCATCAGACTTTCCCTGTTACCTTAATTCTTCTGAATTTACAAAATCCAACCACACTAATTAGCTCACTGCAGCAATGTCAATAACATCATATGCATTCTTTACTTAAAGCATGTTGGTAACTAATCATTAAATTCCATTCATATTGACTTTACAAATCACAGTTATGCTACTAGTTCTTCTTGGCTGCCTACTAGGTACCACAATGACAACGTAAATATTTAATGACAGAAAAATTGAAGTCCAAGATGACACTCAAGAACATGCAATTTTTTAAGAATTCATTTGTACATGAGAAAATTTCTTCTTCACTTCTTAAAATAAACTAAACATGTAAAACTATGCAGATATACTTCTGAGGATAATACACAAGCAATGCACAATGTATTAATCAAGCATCCAATGAAGAGTTTATACTACAATTAGGTTGGCTACATTTAGTAATGCTCATTAAAAGATCCTTCAATATAATTCTATTCCCACTTACCACAACCTTTCCAGAGCCAACGTCCAAACCATTGGATGTAAACCACTTTAACAATTCATTCTTATCTGCTTCAATTTCCTGATTTTACAATAAAGAATATAACTCAATCTCAAATGATCTCTCAATCATCAAATTCAATAATGTTATTAAACATATTCATGGAACAGAATATTCATCATATCTCACAATTTTATGATGTACGCAATTAAATTTTTACTTCATGATAATCTTTTTCAAACAACACTTGGATTTAGAAATGCCACAAAATAATCTAAATAAACACCATTGATTATAGTTCATACCCATTAAGTAAGAACCTAATCCAATACCTAGTTTTCTACTCAACTAAAAGAAAAGTAGATACATATTACTTACAATAGCTTAAGATAGAAAATCTAGGAATATTAGGAACACGTACGATCCAGGATATAATTACTAGCATACTACTTCAAAAAAGTCTTTGTGATAGTTGTTTCTCAAAAGATCAATTCTTACAATAATATCAGATCCATTCCATATTCTTGATGCGTGAAATATTGTTTCAGAAAAAATCAAACAGAATTGGATTATGAAAATTTACTAGCAAATGAGTATAGTTTTATGTTGCCCAAATGTTGGGTGTTCTTGTTGATCAGATATAACAAAATATAGTGCTATGATCGTTATAGCCTCAAGTATTTATAAGATAGTTTTCTGCCTTAATGTGATTCAACTGGTATACACCTCATGTAAATGGAGCTTAATAGTTAATATCATTCATGTAATTTTGAAATTGAGATGGAATGTGGTACGTGCAGTGCATTTTGGCTGCCTAAGAAGGAGAAAAGTCATTTTTCCAAAGTCTAAAAAGACAAATTCTCGAGGGCATAAAAGGAAAAAACTACAAGAGACTACTTTCACAAGCATTTGAGGATATAAGTGGAGCCATCTTTCCTTTGCGCACAATAAGAAAATATTTAAAACTTCCATGAATATATAAGGACAAGAATGCAAGCACATGAAGCATGACAACTATAGGGGCATAAGACTCCTAAGTTAAATTTTGTGAAAGGAAAGCGTTAGGACAATTCCCTAGTGAATTTTATGAGACCCTTGCAAGGGTTTGGAGGTCTATTGAGAAAACATAGAAATACCTTCAAGGTATCTCTCAACAAAAAGAACTTTATATGAATTAATGTTATACTATTATTCTCATGTTTTGACGGTTTCAAGATGAGCACACACTTATATTGAGAGGGGGGAGTGAATTAGTATAAAACTATCTTTTACTTTTTCAAAACTTAATCAACCACAGCAACAACAAACATGTAAGATCTAACAATTAAAAACACAAGAAGAATACAAGATTTATGTGGAAACCCTTTCAGGAGAAAACCACAGCAAAATATTGCTTATATGAAATTCTCTTACAAACTTTGTAGACACCAACCTACTAGAGACACCAATCCCCACTTACAAAATTTGTAGGCACCAACCCATAGGAGACACCAATCCGCACAACTAAGCACCAACTCAGCAAGAGACACCAATCTCTTCTATAGAGAGGCACCAACCTCTAACACAACAAAGCTTTTGTCCTCTTAATATTGCTTCTTTAAAGCATGAGAATCTACTTCATAAAATCTCTATAAATTTGCTCTTAAGTCTGTTGCAAATCTGCTCTTAGGTCTGCTCTAATTCTGCTCTAAGGTCTGCTCCAATTTTCTCATAAATCACCTCCAAAAGTCTACTATAAATCTCCTTAAAAGTCTGATATAAATCTGCCATAAATCTCCTTGAAAGTCAGTTATAAATCTGCCGTAAATCTCATTGAAAGTCTGCTATAAATCTAAAATAAATATCCTTGAAATTCTGCTATAAATCTGTCATAAATCTCCTTGAAATTCTGCTATAAATCTGTAATAAATCTACTTGAAGGTTTGCTATAAATCTGCCATAAATCTCCTTGCAGGTCTGCCATAAATCTCCTTGCAGGTCTGCTATAAATCTGTTATCAGAAATGAAAGCAATCAGAAAATGCAACACATAAGACAATGAACACAACAAGATACCCTGGGAAAACCTTCCTACTTGAGGGAGAAAAACCCAGCAAATATATCTCTTATATATTGAACGAATAAGAGAAGAAATCTGTTTACAACTCAGGCCCAACACAATGCCGAATTTGATACAATGAATAATAGCACCTCTCCTACCTTAGATCTGTGATATTTCAAGATCTGCCCTACATGAAAAGTTGACTTGACTGCTTAAACAAATCTGATCAAATCTTTTCTTAGACCCGCTCTGATACCATGTTAGATTTAGGATCAGAAATGAAAGCAATCAGAAAATGCAAAACATAAGACAATGAACACAACAAGATACCCTGGGAAAACCCTCCTACTCGAGGGAGAAAAACTCAGCAAATATATCTCTTATATATTGAATGAATAAGAGCAGAAATCTGCTGACAACTCAGGCCCAACACAATGCCGAATTTGATACAATGAATAATAGCACCTCTCCTAGATGCAAAGATACAAATGAATATGTTTCTCCTTGAAATCGGTCTGCTGCTACAAAATGATGATCTGCTACTACAAGATGATGATCTGCTGCTCAAGTATGAACTTCTTCTAGGAATATGAATTATGATGAATGAACTTTATGATCAAATGAATGATCATCACTTTGTATTTATACAAAAGTAGGTGACTCTTCATTTGGGTTGGCCTCTTTTAAGAAAAAAGGTGACTTCATAAAATTATTATATATAGCAAGTCTGACTTGCCTTGGTATTATTTATCCATCATTTTTAAATTTGAGAGACAGATATCTCCAACTGCTATAACATCAACACTCCCTCTTAGCTAGGGAGGTATCTTTCCAGATATCCACGTCATGGAGTCTCTCAACATGACGCCCACAATGGCTACACCCATTTGTGGAAAACTCAAAAGTTCATCACGGAGTCTCTCAACGTGATGTCGTCATGGAGTCTCTCAACATGAAGTCCACCATGGCTACTCCCATGTGTGGAAAGAACACAAGTACAAGGGTTCATCATGGAGTCTCTCAACGTGATTTCGTCATGGAGTCTCTCAACATGACATCTCATCTCAGTCATAAAGATGAAGGAGGGCTCGCACCTCATATTTTATATCTCAGAGAAATATACACTACAAGGGCTTTCACCTCATATTTCTCTATCTTAGAGAAATATACACTACAAAGGCTTTCACCTCATATTTCTCCGTCTCAGAGAAATATACATTACAACAAATCTTCATGATGATGTGACTCCCTCTGGAGCTCCAAGTACTTGCATCAACCTCTTGACCTCCTCGTCCAAGATTGTTTGCAATGCTTGCCTTAGAGGAGCAGTTTCCAATGCACACTTCTGGCACTATTGACTTGCTTGAGTCCAGGATTGTCCTCCTTGACCTCATCCCAGATCACCCTATTCTAAATAGGTTTGCGGAGCTACCAATGTCAAATCCAGATTAACTGTCTTGTGCAATTTTGTTCTCAGCTACTGAAGAGGTCTTTGAAGGATTTTGCACTTGGCTTTGCAACATTGCAACCTTCACTTCTTCTTGGTGAGTCACAAAACTCCCTCTTAATCCCTGCCTCAGAGATTTCAAAGAAATCCTTTGAAAGTCAACTCCCCTCCATTGACCTATCTTAGAACCTTAATCCTTTTTTTGGACAAGCTCTCAACTCGTACCTTGAATTCTCTGAATTTGACTCCCTCTGAATGTCATTTCCTCCTCTTCGAAGAAATTGATCGACTTTAGAATAAGAAACCTTTAGAATCAACTTTAGAGCTAAGCTCCTTCTGAGATGTCCCTATGTCAATTTCCGCAATAGAAACATGTTGTGTAGACCTTAATTTGCAATCTCAAGCAAAGTGATCGTACTTGTCACACCTGAAACATTGAATGTGAGAGAGATCCTTCTTCTTCTTCAGTTTTGGGGTAGAATCTGATTCTCTATCTCTATTCCTCTTTCTTCCTTTGCCTCTTTCTCTAGAAGTATGTGTAGCAAGAATTTGATTTTCTACATCATGATAATTTCACCCAATTCCTCTTGTTGCCAACCTGGACTCTTCTTGAATACAATCAGCTCGAAGATGATCAAACTTGGGCAACTTGGATCTCCCACTGATGCTCTAAATAAAGGGTTCCCAAGATTGAGGAAGACCATTTAGTGCCAACATAACAAGATCTTTGTCTACAATTATATCCCCAATAGGGCTCAACTGATCTCTCAAATCAGTAATCTTCATAAAGAATGAGATGACTGAATCATCTTTAGCCATTTTTACATGGTGAAGTTGTTGTCTCAAAGCAAGGGCTCTATTGTTGTTGTTGTTGTTGATCTCATACAATCCTTTTAGTTGTCTTCAACTTGGAGATGATCGGTACTAGGTGATTCATCACAGAGTCTATCATGATCTTTCTAGCCTTCATGCCATTTTTCTTCCACTGGATTTTCTCAGTATCATTGGAAGGCTTGGGCATATCACTTTCCATGAAATCAAGAAGATCATTCTCCTCTAATCCAATGAGTGCCCTGGGTTTCCAAGAGTTGAAGTTTGAAGCTCCATCAAGCCTATCCTCTACCTTGACACCACTCACCATCTTCTTTTTCCGCATAAATTCACCTTCAAAGATCTGCCCTTAGGCCAGAAATAATTTGAACCTTAGATCTGTGATACTTCAAGATCTACCCTAGATGAAAAGTTGACTTGACTGCTTAAACAAATCTGATCAGATCTTTTCTTAGACCCGCTCTGATAACATGTTAGATTTAGGATCAGAAATGAAAGCAATCAGAAAATGCAACACATAAGACAATGAACTCAACAAGATACCCTGGGAAAACCCTCCTACTAGAGGGAGAAAAACCTAGCAAATATATCTCTTATATATTGAAGGAATAAGAGCAGAAATCTGCTTACAACTCAAGCCCAACACAATGTCGAATTTGATACAATGAATAATAGCACCTCTCCTAGATGCAAAGATACAAATGAATATGTTTCTCCTTGAAATCGGTCTGCTGCTACAAAATGATGATCTGCTGCTACAAGATGATGATCTGCTGCTCAAGTATGAACATCTTCTAGGAATGCGAATTATGATGAATGATCATCACGTTGTATTTATACAAAACTAGGTGACTCTTCATTTGGGTTGGCCTCTTTTAAGAAACAAGGTGACTCTTCATAAAATTATTATATATAGCAAGTCCAACTTGCCTTGGTATTATTTATCCATCATTTTTAAATTTGAGAGAAAGATACCTCCCACTGCTATAACATCAACAAAATCTACTCTTGTTCTCCTAATTTCTGCTCTTAAAAGGAATGATTTTGCATTGAAGAACTTACTTTCTAGCCTCCAAAATAACTTGTATTTATATCCAAATCATGTACTTCACCAAAAGGAGGTCGGCCAAGAATTTAAATAAAAAACATTTAAATTCACCAAAGAAAGGCACCAAAAAGGAGGAGGACGGCCAGCAACAAAAGTAAAAAATTTATTATTATTTTACAATTTGTAAAGTGAGCACTAAGGTGGAGGAAGGTCAGCCAGCACTTAGGAATTATAAACATGTCTTTTATCACCTTGAAATAATGTGACCTGCCCTTGAATGAAGCGATTAGTTCTCATTTGATATTGCCTTTGACATCAATGACAATAATATTTCCAACAACTTCCCCCTTTGTCATTGATGGCAACCCTACAAAGAAATAGTCTATTAATGCAACAGGAACATAATACTCCATCTTTCTGCACCGTTCCCCCTTTCTGTATCTCTCCCCCTTTGACATCAATGGCAAAGGGAAGTAACATACTTCTCTCCTTCATGATGTGATTCTCCCTCTTTTTTGCAATGCTCCCCCTATCTATAAAACTCCCCATTTGTGTAATACTTAATCTTGACATCAACGCCATCATTCTTCCTTTTCCTATAACTCTTCCAAAGAACCTTCATCAGGTGATCTATCTCTGAATTGTCTTAACCTTGGAGCTAAAAGATAGTACAATGAGTAGCTCCCCCTGAATTCGTACTTCTCCCTATGAACTTAGTGATATCTCTTGTGCATGCAATGCAGTTTGCACAAGCTTTGATTATCTTGCCCTTACTTTCTTTTCCAAAACTTTATGGACTTTCCCTTTTGTTTGGCCATGGTATCCTCATCTCGTGTTGTCTAGGTGGTTTCAAAAAACCACTTCTACAAAAGCGTGGTATATGTTCATAATTGTTGCACTTATAGCATATGACATCCACTAAAGGAGCAAATGTGTTATAGTTCCTATTTCAGAACTCATAAGAACTTCTATTCTTGTTCCATCCAAAATTTCTTGCATGAGTTCTACAATCTCTTACCCTATGACCAAAATGATTACATGAATAGCAATTAGCATAAAAAGAATGTTGGAACCCAGTCGTACTGTGATGTCCCCATCCAACTGAAGAAAATTAAGATAAGTATTTAGCCTACTTACAATTATTTTCCCTCTTTATGTAAATGTATACATATATATATACATAATGAATATTTCTTTTATATAAAAATACAAATAAGAAATATATATATATTATCTTTTTATAAACAAATCAAGCTATGTAAAAGTATATATTTATATAATAAATATAAATATAAATAAATATCTATATATATATATATATAGTTAGACATAAATAAATATATAAATATATATATTATATATAACTACTATGGCGGAGGCTAACGGTAACTTCGGGAGCTTGGCTGCAACAAGGGTTTCCCCGAGCTCAAGCCCAACGGGAAGATGCCCGTTGGAGAGGACTGATGATTGTCGGCACAGAGAGCAAAGTGGTCCGAGCAGAAACGTTGAGGGAGGGAGGGCAAACACGAACTAGAATGGTTCTGGCTTGAGCAAGAAGAGAGAGGATGTGATGCGGAATAGATACCAAAGCATAGATGGAGGTTGGAAATGCGGCGGGTCTTTGACAAAACAACAACCCATCTCCCTAAAAACTAGGTGTAAGGCGAAGCGTTTGGGCATGAGCGTTGAAGAACTTAGCCTGAACGATGGCGACCAGTCGATTCAAGGAGGCGAGCAACTAGATATCACCGGCACAGCAAGGGGAGTTTTCGCCAAAGGGACCAAGGTTTCGAGGGTTGGGGGGTACCACGATGGACCCCGTCAGTATGTGGCGCCTGCAACCAGAAATTTGGCCGACGGGGGAGGAGGGAGTCTGGGTTTTCTCAACCAAATAGAACAAAGAGGCTTGGTGAAGATGCGAGTATTTTTCAGTCTTCTAGATCTGTCACAATGGAGTTAGATCCAGAGATTGAGCAAGAAGTAATGTTCAATGAAAAAAAAAGATTCAGGGCTGGGCCTAATAGGCAAATTCAAAGGTTTTTGGCCAAGTTTGGCGAGCCTTCACCAGTGGATTTCTCTCCACTGGAAGAATGTCACAAAAGGGTATATTCAGATCTATCCCATGACTAGGGGCTTCTTCATTGTTGCTTTTGAAAAAGAGCAAGATAGAAATTTGATCCTATGTGATTATCACAGGGATTGGGAAGACAAATATTCATTAATGCTAAAGCCATGGCATTCAACTTTCAATCCAATCACTGAAGTATTTGAAAAGGTTCCCATCTGGGTAAGGCTTCCCTACTTACCCTTACATTTCTAGTTTGATTCATGTTTAGAGGCTGTTGGGAACTCCTTAGGAAATTTTCTAATGGTGGATGAAGGCTCTTCAAACCTTCTGCATTCAACCTATGCCAGGATTTTAGTAGAAATGGATGTGTCAAAAGCGCCCCCGGAAGAGATTTGTTTAAAGACTTCGAAAGGAACTTGGGTGTAGCCCCTGGACTATGAAGGGATACCTTTTAGATGCAGAATTTGCTACAAAACAGGTCATTTAGCGGCTGAATGTGCTAAGAAAAGAGCACCCAAATCTTCCTCCTCGTGGGAAGGTGTTGACTCCAAGCACTATACAGTAGAGAAAAAAATTGAGAACATGATGGGCCCTCGGGAGAAGAGTAGGGAGGAAGTGGGCCAGGAAGGGAAGGAGCAGGTGGATGAAGGAAGTAGAGAGGTTCATCTCCAGAATGGTGCTATCTTGACACAGGATGGGAACCAGGGTGAGAGCAGAGACAAGGCAACTTGTAATGAAGGGGATAATCCCAAAAATGGAGCTACAACACACGATTGTCGGGAAAAAAGAAGCCTAGTGAGGTTGCAAGAGAAAGATTCAGGGAATCGAAAATCTAGTGAGCAGAACCATCAAACTAATGGAAGCATGGGTGGAATGGGATATAGCCCTTCCGACAAACCATTGGACTGGCAGGAGATGGCTGCGAGGGTGGAAGATGGCTGGCAAACGGTCAAGGGAAAGAAAGAAAAGAATGTTAGGAAGGAGACGTTTGCTATGGTTCTCAGATCCCAACTAAAGAATTGGCCACGTGGAGCTACAACCCCTTGACTTGGTAGCAGGTCCCTGGTAAAGGGTTGTGTGGTCTTAGTCTTAGGTTATAGTGCTAGTTGAGATGCTTTATCTGCAATGTTATGCTCTCTGTTTGTAACTCTTGTAATAGAGAGTTTTATTGATAGTCGTTTAGGTTTATTATTATCGATTTTTGAGGGTTAGTGAAGGATCTTCAGGTGTTTGCTATGTAAATTTACTTTTAAATCTCAATAAAATCATCTTTGTCACAGATCAAAAAAAATATATATATATATTATATATAAATATAAAGATGCAAATAAATTATATATATAATAACACATAAATATATAAAAACACAAACGTCTTACATATAAACATAATATTAATGAAATATTATCAATAGCGAATCAATATTACTATTGTCAAATCGATACTCCAGGAATGGAAACGCGACTCAGGACAGACGCACCGCTATGGAAGGGCGCCATCAGGAATCGTGACTCCAGGAGAACCTACATAAGGAAGAATGGAGGCCAAACGGGAGGGGGGAAGAGGAAAAACAGGCAAAAAGAATGCACGAATCATAATAGACGTCATACAGAGGAAATAGAACTCCCGTAGAAAGGGCACGAGTAAAGAACTTGGAAGCAAATCCCACACAGAAGAGAAGGAAAGCCACGGTGATCACCACAAAGACCACCTGCAGCCTTGCACCAGTGGAGGCGTCCATCATACTGAGGACGCGTTCAACTTCTACAATCACTGAAACCTTTCATTCATGTTGGCATATGTTTCTAGGAGATCAGAATACTAAACACATTGTCTATTATAATTATTAAAATTCCTTGGCTATCCAGGCTTGGGAAATCTGAACGAACAATTTGTTTAAATAACAGAGAAATCATTTCAGGCATGAACTGAGATTGATACTACTAATTATATTGGGCTTAATTATATATCTGTCTATACAAAGGAATAATAAGCAGGTCTATCCCAACCTACAATCTTAAAAAAAAGCATTGCAGACTATATCTTATATCAGAACTTATAAAAGGATACATGTTCATTCTTATTCCTATGCCGCTAGGCATCACTAGTAAGTACTAATTCCATTAAGAAATGCACTGGTAGTATATCATCCTCAACAATAAAGGCAGAGTTATTAGAATTTATTAGGGAACATCACAGTGGTATCAGAGCATAATCTTGCCAACCTATAAAGAGAGAAGTGAATGCGAACGTACGAAAGGAGAGGAACTATGGCAGATAGATTGGCCCAAGAATTTAAGGCATTCATGGAGCAAACAAACGAAAAATTTGGGAGAACTAACTAGTTAATTTTACAAGCTCTTCAAGGCATAAACAGCCAGCACACCCAAGAAAGGACCAACCCAAGGAAAGTTGTAAAATCAAATCACACTGAAAACGAACATTCAACCCAAAGTTCGTCTCTAAGGCCAACCATGCCCCCTTTTCTCCCAAGTGAGAATATCATAGAAGAAATGGAAGAACAAAATTCATATAGTGCGGAAGATATTGCATTCATGTACACTAGGTTAGACCCTATAGTTCAAAAACTCGTACCATTCAAAGAATATTATGAAGTCAAAACACAATCCAACTCAAGCAAAAGGAGGAATCAGACCAACAAGGACCTCAAATCCCGAGTTAACAAGATGACATTACCTTCGTTTGAGGGTTCCGGGAAGAGCAGTGCACAATCATGGGTTCAAAAGCTTGATACTTATCTCTCCCTTAGCCCCATGACCGAAGAGGATGCCATCAAGTTTGCTGTCCTACATCTCTCAGGAATAGCTCATGATTGGTGGCACCACGGGCTCATCACACAGGGACACCAGAATATAACCACCTATAGTGAGTTCACCCAAAAACTCATTAATAGATTTGATCAAAGGCATCCCAAGTGGTATTTTAAGGAACTCACCCAACTTAGGCAACAAGGAACGATGGAGGAGTATGCAAATGACTTCCAAAAAATAGTTGCCATGGTCCCCGACCTATCTCAAAGAAGGCTCACATATCTATTCGTTGAAGGAATCAAGGAACCCATTAAGAACATTGTCAACCCATTGGAGCCCCAAACCATGGGGGAAGCCATTCAAAGGGCCATGAAAGTGGAGTCTAGTCATCCCAAGGAAAAGGCTAAGAATTCTTCATTCAAACCACAGCCTAGACAAGACCCACCAAGGGGAGATAATAGAAAGAAAACATGCCACTTTTGCAAAGAACCATGGATCATGGGCCACCGATACCAAGATAGGGGAGCAATCAAACAAAGAAGAGAATTAGTGGAGAGAGGGCTATGTTTCAAGTGTAAAGAACCTTGGGAGAAAGACCACAAATGTAAGAGAGGGCAAATACACAAGATGGAGGAAGCATCGGATGAAGAAACAGGAGAAATTCCTACCAAGAAAGCAAGATGGGACTCGGACGAACAAGGAACCTTGGCAGTCATCTCTCAAGCAAGTGAGCATAGACCCTTTCGGATCAAAGGTACGCTAAAGGGACAAAAGGTTGTTGCCTTAGTGGATAGTGGGGCTTCCCACAATTTTATCAGCAAAGGTTTGTTAATGATATTTTGCAGATATGTGATGAATACTTCAAGGCAAATTGAAGAATAAATTTAAATCATAGCTTCTAGCTATTTAAATTTATTTATAGCTTATATCATGAAGAGGTGCTTCATTTGAAGAACAAAAGATAAAATATTAAAGTCCAAATAAATAATAATTAATTATTTATGATGGCCGAATCCTCATTGAAAATCGCGCTCTTCTAGAAAGGACGTCCTTCTTGAGGCCAACCTATCCTTTGTGAAAGGGCACAAGTGAATATATATATGTGGGTCTCTTCTATGTTACAATCATCAAGTTCATTCATAGTTCGCATTTCTTGTGAAGAGGAAGATTGCGCCCAACAAGAGGAGATAGCATTCAGCAGAAGATTTGTATCTGTAGCAGCAGATCGATAATAAGGAAAAGCATATTCATTTGTATCTCACACCTTAGAGAGGTGCTATCATTCATTGTATCAGCATTACATTGTGCCTAAGTTGTAAACAGATTTATGTTATTGTTTGATCAATATATAAGAGATATATTGGCTGGGGATTTTTCTCCCTCAGGTTGGAGGATTTTCCCAAGGTATTGGCTATGTCATTGTGTCAATTTTGAATTAAATTCTGCATTCTAATCTGATATATAAAACTTACAAGGTCTAGTGTCAACACGGAAATTGGAAGCAAAAACTTCAAGGGATTCAAGGTCGCCCTTGCAAATGGAGCCACAAATCAATGCTCACAAATCATCCCTCAACTTGAGATAACCTTGGATGGACACACCATAAGAGGGGACTTCTATTTGGTGAACTTACAAAATGATGTGATTCTAGGGATGCCTTGGATAAATTCCCTAGGGCGTTTTACAATGGATAATCCGAACTTAGAAATCTGTTTCAAGCACAAAGGGCAAGAGGTTACCCTTAAAGGGCTACAGAATGGGTCTCCCAAAGTAGTATCATGCAAAAGGATGGAGAGGATTGTAAGACACGGCGAAGGAGAATGGATAGCACAATGCATGGTGTTGGATAAAACACCCTCTCACGAGCAAGCAGTACACATCGACATCCAACCTATCCTAAAGATTAAAAGATCTTTGGAGACATCCCCCCTGACCTACCTCCAAAACGGAGATTTGAGCACGCTATAGAACTAGAAGAAGGAGCAAAACTAGTAATAACCACCCCTTATAGGCACCCACGGAAATTCAAAGAAGAGATTGGGAAAACTATTAAAGAATTGTTGGAGATGGGGCACATTCAGCCAAGCAATAGTCCCTTTGCATCATTTGTCGCGTTGGTCAAGAAGAAAGACAGCACTATGTGAATGTGTATTGACTACAAGGCCCTAAACCAAAAAACTATCAAGAATAGGTATCCAATTCCAAGGATAGATGAATTATTAGATGAACTACATGGAGCAAGATATTTTTCCAAAATTGATTTACGTTTGGGATATCACCAAATTCAAATGAGGAAGGAAGATGTGCCCAAAACAGCATTTCGATGTCATTATGGACATTTTGAATTTTTGGACTTACCATTTGGCCTCACCAACGCTCCAGCCACCTTCCAATCATGCATGAACCATATTTTCCGCCAGCAACTAAGGAAGTTCTTCTTATCTTCTTTGATGATATCCTAATCTACAGCAAAACATGGGAGGAGCATCTCCGCCATATTGAAGAAGTTTTAAGTATTTTGGAATCAGAATCCCTTTATGCAAAAATGTCAAAATGTGAATTTGGGCTAGAAGAAATACTTTACTTAGGACACAAGATCAATGTAGAAGGGGTAAGCATAGATGAGGAAAAAGTTAAGGCCATCAAAGAATGGCCCAAGCCAAGAACCCTAACTCAGTTGAGAGGCTTTGTGTGGTTATGTAGCTATTATCGGAGGTTTGTAAAAGGCTTCTCTAAATTAGCCACTCCCCTCACAGGCTTGACAAAGAAGGGGGCCTTTATGTGGAATGACCAAGCACAACAAGCTTTTGAGAAACTCAAGGAAATCATGAGCACTTGTCTAGTCCTTGCCACCGCTGATTTCACACTACCATTTGATCTACAATGTGATGCATTCGGAGAAGGAATCGACGTAGTTCTTATGCAAAAGAAACACCCAATAGCCTTCGAAAGCCGCAAGTTGAGGGAGGTCGAGAAGCACTACTCCATATATGACAAAGAGATGTTGGCTATTATGCATGCCCTAGCCAAATTTAGACAATACTTACTCTATGGAAAATTCATTGTCAAACTGACCACAATAGTCTAAGATTCTTCATGTATCAAAAGGATCTTCATGATCAACAACAAAAGTGGGTAAGTTGAGTACAAGCCTGTGACTTCAACATAGAATATGTCAAAGGAACCAGCAATGAAGTAGCAGATGCGTTATCCATGCACCCCCACCTCAACACCATCACAAGCATCTCAAAGGACTAGAAAAATGGCATCATCTCCGAGTATGCCAAAAACACACAAGCTTCTGAAATCTTGGAGGGAAGGATCCCAAACGAAGAATACAAGCTATGGGATGATCTCATCTTATATAAGGGGAGGATATTTCTTGTTCCAAGCTCAAAAATGCAGAACAAAATTATTAAGGAATTCCACGATAGCCCCCTGGCAGGCCACCAAGGATACTACAAAACATATAAACAAATTAGAGAGAAGTATTCTTGGAAGGGATTAAAAAGTGATGTGCTCAAACATGTACAAGAATGTCTAACTTGTCAACGAAATAAAGTAGAACAGAGCCCTCTTGCAGGACTATTACAGCCACTACCTATTCCCAACCAAAAATGGGAAAGCATTTTGATGGATTTCATAACCGGGTTACCCAAAACACATGGAAAGGACAGCATTTATGTGGTAGTGGATAGACTTACTAAGTATGCCCACTTCTTTGCAATTTCATCGGAATACAAAGCATCTCAGGTAGCAGAACTATTCTTTAAAGAAGTCTTTCGTCTACATGGGCTGCCCAAAACAATCATCAGTGACCGGGATAGTAAATTTCTTAGCCAATTTTGGCAAGAAGTTTTCAGACTAGCAGGGATACACCTAACTCCAAGTACAAGTTACCACCCGCAGATGGATGGACAAACAGAGATAGTTAACAAATGGATAGAGGGGTACTTAAGGAATTATGTAACCAGTCAACAAATAGCATGGATAAGATGGCTACACTTGGGCGAGTACTGCTATAATACAACCCACCATATGTCAATTGGAATGAGTCCCTTCACAACCCTATATGGATATGAACCCCCTTCCTTCGGACATTTGGTCACCCAAGAGAGCAAGGTACAAAGTGCGCAAGACTTCATACAGAAAAGCATTGACCTCATGAAGACCCTTAAGGAAAATCTACAACAAGCTCATAACCAACAGAAAATCTATGCTGATCGACACCGCACGGACAGAATATTTAAACTTGGGGATCTAGTTTTTTTGCAGCTACAACCATACAAACAAACCTGGATCAAAAAGAGTGGGACTGAAAAGCTAAAGCCACGTTTTTATGGTCCTTATAAGGTTATAAGGCGGGTAGGCGAGGTCGCCTACGAGATAGAATTACTAGAGCACAGCAAGATCCATAATGTCTTCCATGTACCTCAGCTTAAAAAGGCTCTTGGACAGCAAGTCCTCCCTTGCACCGAATTAACACCATTGGATGAGGAAGGGCAGCTTACTTTAGAACCAGAATTCATCATGGACACCAGAGAAAAGAAGTTAAGAAACAGGAGTATTACCAAGTTTTTAATCAAATGGAAAGGACTTCCAGAAGATGATGCTACATGGGAAAGAGAAGAAACTATTAAACCCTTTAAGGATAAAAATCAGGAACAACGAAACATGATGACTCTTGATTAAAACAAGAAATGAATTATGGGATGTAAAACTTTCACACAAATTAATAAGATAATCTTTTTGTTTTGAGCACCAAGATTTGATAAAATGTATATAAAGGCTTAATGCTGGACAAGACTCCATAGAGAGGAGTCTTAAAAACCTGGATAAGACTCCATAGAGAGAAATTCAGAAAAGCTGGATAACACTCCATCGAGAGGAATCCAGAAGATCTGGATAAGACTCCATAGAGAGGAATCCAAAAGATCTAGATAAGACTCCATAGAGAGGAATCCAAAAGACCTGGATAAGACTCCATAGAGAGGAATCCAAAAAGATTGGATAAGAGGGAGTGTTAATGAGATATAGCTTCGGTCAGATATAAATGATGATTGCTAAATAGCATCATCATCATTTATATGTGATCAAAATTAATCCTTAACATATTTCTGGAAAAATAAGTTAAATCGAATTTATAAGCATGCATAAATTCGAAATAATAAATGATGTTTAAAATCTGCATTGAATAAAATCGGAACTCATATTATATATATTCGCCATGTATGTGAGGGTATATGTGTTAAGTTTGTTAAACTGAGTGTTAGTCGGTTGTCTTTGAAACCCGCGCGCGCAAAGGGACACGTCCCATGAGCGGACGCATCTCCACTTGTGGAGACACGTCCTCTCATGAGACGCGTCTCTTAGAGGCGGGTCTCCAACATATTAAAGGTGGTTCCCTCATTCATATGCAAACATCGAAATTTATAAATGTTCTGCAATCAACGCATTTAGCATAAGAGAAGAAATCTGGAAATTAGTATCTTGACTTAGAATTCTCACATAGAATTTCAGACCTTAGTAATTCCTTAGATTTCTTAGGATCCTATTTGATAAAGATTTGATTACATTTACATGGTATCAGAGCCAAGTTGTGTGAATCCAAATCAAATCTAGATATCAGATTGCTCTAGAAAATTCGTATTTTATAAAATCGAATTCACATCACATTCTTCATAATGTCAAGTGTGATCAGATTTGAAGATCGTCTTGCAGGAGCAAACAACTTCACATCATGGAAGTTTAGAATAATGATGATTCTTAAGGAGAACAAATTAGACTCACTTGTGACAGAAAACAAAAAGGAACCAGAGGCTGATCCTGAGAAAACTCAATGGATTGAAAACAATGAAAAGGCCATGAAAATCTTAGTAGATGCAGTTAGAGATCATATAGTGCCCATCCTAGCAAAACATGAAACTGCATATCAAATGTTCAAATATCTTGAGAGCACCTATGAGATCAACAATACAACTAGGACTCTTGCATTAAAGAAGCAAATCAACAATATCCAAATAAACAAAGGAGAAACAATCAACGCATACTTCATGAGGATCATTGAACTAAGGGATCAATTATCCATAATTGGATATCAAGTTGATAGCAAAGAGTTAACTCTAATTGCACTAGGAGGCCTACCAAACTCATGGGAGTCATTTGTTCAAGGAATAAGTGCGAGGTCTAAACTCCCCAAATTTGATAGGCTAAGAACAAACTGCCTTCAAGAGGAAACAAGACTCTCCACATGAGTTTGGTAGGCCTCCTAGTGGTTCCTCTAGGCATATCACAGGATTCAGAGAAAACCTTGACACTATGACCGAAAAGACTGATGAAGAAGTAACCATTGGGGATGATTCTGCACACCCTTATAAAAGGGGTTGGAACTTGCTCCATCAAACTGAAATCTGGTCTTTTTCTTCAACTCACTAGAGTCTTATTTGTACCTGGAATAAAGAGGAATCTAATATCCATCTCTGCCTTGAAGACAATGGATATAGAGTTACCTTTATAGATGGAAAAGTTCTAGCATGGCCTAAGAACTCAACTATCAAAGAAAGCCCAAACCATAGGTCTAAGACAAGGGTACCTTTACAAACTTTGCACTGAAGTTAAACAAGCCCTTACCCTTAACACCTTTGATTCAAATGAGATTTGGCATAGAAAATCAGGACACCTTCATTTTTGTGCCCTACCTTCTATGGAAAAACTTGTAACAGGCTTACCTAAGTTAAAACCATCTCATAAAGGAACTTGTAAAGGTTGTGCCCTAGGAAAGAATACAAAGGGATCCTTTCACAATAGCTTGAGCAGAACCCTAGATGTGTTAGAACAGGTTCACTCAGACTTATGTGGACCCATGTTTGTACCCTCTAAAGCAAGATTTCTATACTATGTCATATTTATAGATGACTTCTCTAGGAAAACCTGGATCTATTTCCTGAAATGTAAAAAGTCAATAGAAATCCTCAAAAGGTTCAAAGAATTCAAAGCCCTTAGTGAAAATTTCTTCGAGAAGAAAATAAAAACCTTAAGGACAGACAATGGGAAAGAATACACCTCTGAAATTTTTGAAGAATTCTGCATGAGTGCTGGAATTAAGAAGGAGTTCACAGTTGCCTACAACCCTCAACAAAATGGGGTTGCTGAAAGAAAAAATAGAACCATTGTAGAAGCTGCTAAAGCAATGTTGCTTGACCAAAACATTGAAACCTCTTTCTAGGTAGAAGCCTCTAGGACTGCTATCTACATCCAAAATAGATGTCCTCATTCTCATCTTGATAACAAAAATCCTGAAGAAGCCTTTACTGGCATAAAACCTGACATTAGTCATTTTAGGATTTTTGGTTGTCCTGTCTATATTCATGTGCCCAAAGAGAAGAGATTCAAACTAGAACCTTCCGGAAAGAAGGGGGTATTTGTGGGTTATAGTGAAACCTCCAAAGCCTACAGGATATTCGTACCCGGGCAAAAACAAATTGAATTGAGCAGAGATGTCATCTTTGAAGAAGACATTGCATTCAAAGGGCAAGAAGTTCTAGTGAGATAGAAACCTATTCCCCTAGAGTACCTGAAATGGAACCTACTCCTGAGATTAAGAGGGAGTATCCTGAGGAAATGCCATATGAACTTCTATCTACTTCAGATGAGAATACGAATGACAGCGGTAGGAAGAGGCCACTTTGGGCTAGAAAGATGATCAAGGAAGTCGAGAATCATGCAGCACCCAAAGGAAAGTTTAGGGAAAGTAAAAGACCCAAACGGTTCTCTAGCCATGTTGTTCTAATGAACAACATCATAAACTCAGAACCTGTCAGTGTTACAGAAGCCTTCAAACATCAAGTATGGAAGGATGCAATGACGAAGGAATATCAATCCATTCTAAAGAATAAAGTATGGGATATAGTGCCTAGACCGAAAGAGAAATATGTTGTCTCTTCCAAATGGCTCTTCAAAATCAAGCATGCTGCTGATGGTAGTATAGAAAAACATAAGGCACGTTTTGTGGCAAGAGTTTTTTCTCAAAAGGAAGGCATTGATTATGAAGAAACATTTGCACCTGTTGCCCGTTACACATCTGTGAGAGCAGTGTTAGCCATTGTTGCAGCTAAAGGCTGGAAGATCCATCAAATGGATGTGAAAACTGCCTTCCTAAATGGAACCATTGAAGAGGAAGTCTATCTGGAACAACTTGAAAGTTTTGTGATACATAGACCTAACTCACATGTGTGCAGACTAAAGAAAGCCCTCTATGGACTTAAATAGGCTCCCAAGGTTTGGTATGAAAGAATTGACAGCTATCTCTTGGGACTGGGATTTTCCAAGAATGAAGCTGACTCTAATTTCTACTTCAAGGTAATCAAAGGTGATATGCTAATAATTATTTTATATGTTGATGAGCTGCTGATAACAGGAGAAGATCACCTCATTGCTCAAGGAAAGAAGGATCTAACTTCCGAATTTGACATGAAAGACTCAAGCATTCTACACTACTTCCTAGGTTTGGAAGTATGGCAGAAATCAAAGGGCATTATACTAAACCAAGGAAAGTATACTTTTGATATTCTGAAGAGATTTGCAATGTTGGACTGTAGACCAATGTCTACACCTATGGAAACCAACCTTCACAAACTGAAAGAAGTAGCAGCAGAATCCAAGTGTGCAGATCCAACCCTTTATAGACAGATGATTGGATCCTTGATGTATCTGGTTAACACCAGACCTGATATTTGCTATGCAGTGAATGTTCTCAGACAGTTCGTGTGTGATCCAAAGGAAATTCACCTAATGGTTGTGAAACATATTTTGAGATATCTTCAAGGCACTATTGGATATGTTCTTCTTTACAGAAATGACCAACTAGATCTACATGGGTACTTTGATTCAGATTGGGTTGGAAGTGTAACCGATCGGAAAAGCACATCAAGATGTTGCTTCAGTTTAGGATCAGCTATGATCTCCTGGATTTGCAGAAAACAGTCTTTAGTTGCACAGAGCTCAACAAAAGTTGAATACATTGCAGCCTCTATGGGGGCAAGAGAAGCAGTTTGGCTTCGTAAATTGCTTGTGGGACTCTTTGGTGAGCCCTTGAATCCTACAATTATTCATTGTGATAATCAGAGTTGCATCAAACTCTCTGTAAATCCTGTCTTCCATGATAGATCTAAGCACATTGAGATCCCCTATCATTATGTAAGAGATATGGTGGAAAGGAAAGTGATTCAGTTGGAGTATGTTAGTACAAATGATCAAACTGCAGACATTCTCACCAAGCCTCTCTCCCGAATCAAGGTAGAGCACTTCAGGAAGAAACTTGGTATGGTTGAAATGTAATTTGATATTTATGTTTGAAATACAAATTGATTATAAATTGTACTAATATATAAAGATGTTTAATGTGTAAACTCTTTTGTCATGTGTGTGACTCCATGACCTTATGGGCCTACTCCCCTTGTGAACATTATTGAAAGGTGACGATCTTTCTAATAATGAACACTTGTATTTGACATTGTAAAGTGACGACTCTACAATGATGAGTTGAACTATCATGACAGATATCATGTGACTTGATATCTGTGGACATGTCATGATAGTATCTCTTGGACACTTTGATGAATATCATGGGACTTGACATCATTTGAAGATCATTGTGATCCTTAAGAGATAATCATGGTGGATAACTAAATATCCGTGGATATGCCATGAATTATGGTAGACATCATGTGACTTGATGTCAGTGCACATACCATAATGAAGATGTGTTATGAAGAATGTCATGTGACTTGACAATATTAAGAAAACATATCATATCTTTGATATCACGTGTGAAGGTGATATCTCCACTTATTTGATTTGAAATATCTTCCCTAGCTAAATGGGAGTGTTAATGAGATATAGCTTCGGTCAGATATAAATGATGATTGCTAAATAGCATCATCATCATTTATATGTGATCAAAATTAATCCTTAACATATTTCTGGAAAAATAAGTTAAATCGAATTTATAAGCATGCATAAATTCGAAATAATAAATGATGTTCAAAATTTGCATTGAATAAAATCGGAACTCGTATAATATATATCCACCATGTATGTGAGGGTATATGTGTTAAGTTTGTTAAATTGAGTGTTAGTGGGTTGTCTTTGAAACCCGCGCGCCCAAAGGGACACGTCCCATGAGCGAATGTGTCTCCACTTGTGGAGACACGTCCTCTCATGAGACGCGTCTCTTAGAGGCGGGTCTCCAACATATTAGAGGTGGTTCCCTCATTCATATGCAAACATCGAAATTTATAAATGTTCTACAATCAGCGCATTTAGCATAAGAGAAGAAATCTGGAAATTAGTATCTTGACTTAGAATTCTCACATAGAATTTCAGACCTTAGTAATTCCTTAGATTTCTTAGGATCCTATTTGATAAAGATTTGATTACATTTACAAACTCCATAGAGATGAATCCAAAAGGACCTGGATAAGACTCCATAGAGAGGAATCCAGAAAGATTGGATAAGACTCCATAGAGACGAATCCAAAAGACTTGGAGAAGACTCCATTGAGAGGAATCCGAAAGACCTGGATAAGACTCCATAGAGAGGAATCCAGACCCATCTACCAGCTAACAATAACAGGAGATCGAGGTAGAAGGAACTTGTGAGATTGCTTGAGGACAAGCAATATCAAGCGGGGGAGACTTGTGATGTCCCCATCCAACTGAGGAAAATCAAGATAAGTATTTAGCCTAATTACAATTCTTTTCCCTCTTTATGTAAATGTATACATATATATATACATGATGAATATTTTTTTTATATATAAAAAAACAAATAAGATATATATATATATATATATTATATTTTTTATAGACAAATAAAGCTATGTTAAAGTATAAATATAAATATAAATAAATATCTATATATATATAGTTAGACAAATAAATATATAAATATATATATATATCTAAATATAAAGAAGCAAATAAATTATATATATAATAACACATACATATATAAAAACACATACATCTTACATATAAACGTAATATTAATGAAATATTATCAATAGCGAATCAATATTACTAATGTCAAATTAATGCTCAAGTAATGGAAACGCGACTCAAGACAGACACACCACTATGGAAGGGCGCCATTAGGAATCATGACTCCAGGACAACCTACATAAGGAAGATTGGAGGCCAAACGGGAGGGGGGAAGAGGAAAAACAGGCAGAAAGAATGCACGAATCAGAAAAGACGTCACACAGAGGAAATAGAACTCCCATAGGAAGGGCACGAGTAAAGAACTCAGAAGCAAATCCCACGCAAAAGAGAAGGAAATCCACAGTGATCACCAAGCATCATCAGCAGACAGACGACCTAGATCCGGGTGACATAGGAGGATTTCACAAAGACCACCCGTGGCCTTGCACCAGTGGAGGCGTTCATCATATTGAGGATGCGTTCAGCTTCTACAATCACTAAAACCTTTCATTCATGCTGGCATACGTTTCCAGGAGATCAGAATACTGAACACATTATCTATTAAACAAACGCACTGCAAACTATATCTTATATTAGAACTTATAAAAGGATACTTGTTCATTCTTATTCCTATGATGTTAGGCATCACTAGTAAGTACTAATTCCATTAAGAAGTGCACTGGTAGTATATCATCCTCAACAATAAAGGCAGAGTTATCAGAATTTATCAGGGAACATCACACGTATGCACCTGCCTCAGAGGAGAGGACTTTCTGAATTTGTCCTTGTTAACCTTTGGAGGAGTGCTTGTAACTTAACTCTCTTTCCTCATGTTGCTTCCACTTTTGATGGGACTTATGAGAACATTTGCAAAGGTTTTTTACTTTTCTTCATTTGCCTTCTTGAGAGGTTCTTTATGATCTTCTTTGAAAACTTGATCTTCCTTTTCTTCATAACCAAGACCTATCTTTATGGATGGTAACCTTTGTCCATTGATGGTATCTTCTAAGATCTCAGTACTCTTCTAAAATTTGAGGCTGTGGTTATTTCTTCTAGTTCCTTTCTCAATGAAACAATTTCGGACTCACGCTTCTTTTTCTTTGCATTGATCTTGAACTCGTCGTCATTGGTTGTCTCTTTTGTTGACAAAGATCTTCCCAGCAATGTGGTTCAGCTCCTTCTCGATGGCATAGGTCTACTCCTCTCTGGCTGCTCCCCAACCATGAAGACAGACACATATCACAAGCTTCTTCACTAATATGAGAGTTTCTTTGGCCTCGGATGCTAGGTGTGATTCTAGGAGTGCCTTGTTTGACTCTCCCAACCTTAGGCCTATGAGCACTATCAAATTTTGTATCCGCCCCTTCACAATGATCAAAAATGATACCAATGACTGCTCCATTTCTAGCCCAGACTGTGATACTCAATGAGATCTTCTCCTCTCTCCAGTACTCCTCAGCTTATGCTATTTGTGGATCTTGTCCCCCCTTCTTAGCTATTTGTATTGGTTTCGTTACCACCTATGTTGGTGGCCCCTGCTGTTTTGTTTTGTTTTTTTTTTGGTTCTTCCCCCTTGAGGGGTCTCCTTAGGATTCTCCTCCTAGAACTTTCTTTATAAACTGATGTACTATTTGACTCCAATTGACCTACTTTCGGTTATCCATGGACATTAATATAAATTCTTTGTTAGGCATACATTCTAAATCCTGTACCTTTTTGCCAACTGAGGTAGCTTCTAAACCTTCGAATGGACTGTTGCTTGAGTGCTCAAGTGGTCCTAATTGGGTATTTAAGATAGTTTTACCACAACTTCTGAAACCAGAATCTAGTTGATATTGATATCAATACCGTGATTCTTTTTGCACAAACTTGCTGATCTGTACATTTCTCTTGCTGTCTTCTGTTTGGATTTCTACCTTTTGCTCATGGTTGCTGAATAATTTATTTGACAATCAAAGATTCTTTATATTTATACAAATATAGACTAATTTCAAGTTGCCATGTTGTGTTCACCAATGATAGCATGCATCAGATCTGACAGGTGTTCTAATAATAATAATGAGATATTCAGCATACACTGTAACAAATAATGAAAACAACCAACATTCAAGCAGCAAACTGCTACAATCCTATAACTAAGGTGAAGAGAGGACAGGCCTAGCAGTCATGTCCCTTGCAATTGTAATGAGTTGAGGCATTATATGTGCTGTCATACTATATCAGATAACGTATCATATGAAAGGAGTACAGAAGAATAAAGAGACTTAGTTTTTAAAAAAGATTAAAGAGTTATGTGTGAAAATGTATGTGTTATGGTTTTGTGGATGAATGTATGAAATCATAGACCTTTAAATTTTATATGCTTAATTAGCAATTAGCTAAGTAAAGATAATATTGATCCTTAATATTCTCCTTTGTGTCACATGATCTCTAACCAGTTTCAATTTCCTAAGTTGGTGTAAAACAACTAATTTAAGCCAACACTGCAAATGAAATCATACACTTCATGAAGCTTACGTAGTACAGATTGCTAGGAAACTCTCTTGCTTGGACTGGTCATTATGAGAAGGTGAATGCATAGAGTGTGCTAGCAGGCATGATGAGTTCCAAAAAGGACAGTAACAGCATTCATAACTAAGTTATGAATTCTAACACTGTAAGCGTGCAAGAGAAGGACCAATAAGGTGAAATGCACATAGACACCAATGAGATGTGTGATATATGTCAATAGGATACTTGTCTATGATCCCTTGTTGATGCCATCCCATGTTTGATTACTCCTATGTTCTAGGTTAGACAACTAACTCTTAATAGGCGTGAAGCCAACTTTAAAACATTAAAATTCATTACCCATTATTGTTACAATCACAGATAAATTTATATTCTTGATCAACAAACTTTATCTGGAGGAATCAATGAGGATAAACTTGGAAAGACTCCAATTCATAAGCACATAAAAGACTACGAATTACTCTCATAGTGACATAAGTCCATAGAATATTCAATAACATATAAAGACAATGTAGATACATGTTTAAAACTTCATTTAGAGAAAGACCAGTCAAAAGAAGCCATAAACTCCGTATAGAAAGCTGTACCAAGATAGAAATGAAAATGGGAGGGCATTGGAAAGTTGCATAGTCCTGAAGTTATCCACCTAATTATAGAGTGGAAAGTGTTAATTAACATACCTGTACGAGGAAGTTTGGAATTGTTACAAACTGGTGATTGTTAAGCTCCATTGATGCATTATACTGTCAGTCACAGATAATTATATTTAGAGAAGAAAAAGTAACATTCTTTAAAATAAAAGAAAAATAGTTTACACTTGCATATTTCAAGTAGACTGTAGGAGTTATAATGACAATAAAATAGTACGAAAAGAATACTCAAATTATTGTCACAATAATTCTTGTTCATCGTACAGCTCAAGCTTTTATTTGCATGCATAACTATCTCTTCAAAGATTTATAATAAAATGAAGGTTCCTGTAGTTTAATGAATATTTAGACATAAAAACTTAGAAAGTATTACCAAAGCAATCGAATTTTTGTATCTATCAAGATCAATTTCCATATCTCAATTTTAAAAAAATAGAAAATAAAAAATTATATTTGTAGGTATGATCACCAATTTCGCTAACTTATTTTGTTTTCTGTAGAGGTCTACTAGCAACACCTACTATCCCAATTGCCAGACAATAGTTGCAAATTGTGTCTTGTAACTATTCAATTACAGCGAGTAACAGACAACTTTAGAAGTAAAACGTAAATGCTAATATTCTATAACTTAACAGTCTGATGTGAAACGATATTGTGTCATCTTACTAAATTGACATTAAACTCAATATTTAGTTGTAACAACTGGAAAATTGTTTGAATTAATTAAATGGTGAGGATTTATAGCATTTATAAAGATTCGCAACATATGGTCAGAGAGTATCTCTATATGAATTAAGCAAATAGAAGCAAACGAGAAATGGGTCAGCCTTGGACTTTTCTTGTTCTCTTTTACACAGTTGTGCCATTGTTTTGCTCCAGCTTCTGCTCTTTTCAGAATTTATAATGTGTGCTGCTGAGAAACATATATTCACCTGCTGAAGATAACATTATATGAAACATTGGAAAACTAATAATTGTGCATCATTATACAATTATCAATGGCAGGTCTGTTGTGAATGTAACTCCAGAAAACATTTAGCAAAGCTTGAGCAAGCCTACCATTTGGCCTCCAACTGTTCAGCTGGTGCGAGTGGCCCAGCAAGGGATAAAGGTCGTTGGAGTTCTAACAACACAAAAGACCATAATTGGCTACTCAATCATTTTTATTGAACTTCATAGTCATCTCACAGCATAAAAAGGTGTACAATGCATTGTTGGGTCAAGGGTGGTTGGTAGTGGCCAAAGTCAACCATAATTGGAAAAAAAATACCCTCCATTGAAAATAAGGATAGGAAATATATAATTGATATGATAAATCAGGCAGTAAGTGAAGAAGCAGATTCATCAGTTTCAGACTTTGAAGAAGAATGACCAAAGAAAAGTGATAAAGGCCCGATGATCCAAATGCCAAATGAATCTTGGAGCTGCATCCACACTCTGAAGATGAAAGAAATTCCCTCAGCAATCCATTCCATTGGAAAATGGAAGACTGTTACTACTCCAGCCTCCAATGGAAAACGAAAGAAACCTCACTTAGTAATCCAATTTGGCTTGTTATAATTGATCACTAGCCAGTAGACTTACTACAGAGATTGCAAACACTCTTACACAATCAATTACAACACAAACCTGAAACCTTTATTTCTTTGTTACATTGGCAGTCATAACATATGAGCTGTAACACTGACAAATGCTCCCAATACTTATAAACATCTTCAAAGAGATACAAAGCAAACAGGCAGACAAACTATGAGTTTGATTGTTCTTAGGAGAATTTCAGTTTTGCTGTCCCCAATTAAGTCTGTAATTTGATCTCTAGCATATGGAATCCCCATCCTAGTTTTTACACATCATTCCTTAGCAACATTATAGGTCAAACAAGAAAAATACCACAATCCACCTGCAACTCGCTCTACCCTTATTGCTCCAACTTTTATAATGAATCTATGGTTCCCTAGGCACCTTAGATTCAGCTTAAGTGTACCTTCCAATATGAATCTAAGGTGTAATCAGCACCAACAGATGTTCTGGGGCCCAAATTGCCTGACGGGCCTACTTGAAGAGCAGTGGTGGTCCATATGTTTTCAGAAAATGAATGGCCATGGATTGCCACATTCTAGAACCTGTTTCTTAAGAAAATGGGGTTTCTTAGGCCACTTCTTGCCTCCAATAAACAACCAGCACAATCAAAAAATATATATTTTAAGAAATAAAAAACTAATATTCAGTAACTATTTAACATTGTCCATAATAAATCTACCTACATTTGTCACCTGATATCTGTTGAGATGGATTTCTGCAGTCTCTAACTGGGCTCTTTCATAATTCTTCTGCCATATAAAATTGGTTTCTGATATCCCCTAATTGCTTCTGATAGTCTTAAGTGAATTCTCCCTTCCCAATAAATTTAAGCATTTTACTTCCAGGAGCAGAGTTTGAATATGATTGTAAAAGTTGAATGATTTATATATTTTTTGTATAATGTATTCTAATTCAATAGTTCTTGCAGATGTGGAAATACACTAAACCTTAGGAATCTCAGCTTCTTTGTTCCAATGCAATTTCATTATGCCGAAGGCGTGTCCTATTTGAAAATAGCGGGCTGATTTTGTCCATCCACGGTGCATGCTACTCGAGAGGAGATGCAATACGGATCAAATGTGCATAGCCATTGATCAACTTCGGCCGTTTTAATCGTTCCACGGCTTTTATTTTTTCTATTTTTAGAAAACTAAACAAACGGCAATCCTCTCATATCGCCTGCTCTTGCCATGCCGTTTGACCCATAACAATAAATTAAAAAAAAAACCACACAGAATATAGGCAGATCAATCCACACGGAATGTAAATTTCGGCGTGGATTGCCACGTCAAAACTTGAATTGGATTTCCTAATTGAATTTCCACAGTTCTTCGGCGTACCCATTGCACATCAAAGTGCGATTGCTAGTTTAGTTTCTTATTTCCCATTTCCAGTTTTAACGGTGGTAGAAAGACTAAGAAATAAACTAGGATGTGTGTTGTTCAAAATTATGACTGTTCCTCACAACAAATCATCAATTGCATCCTTGAGGTATGAGACAACGGAAAGCAGTATGATAGGAGATTACTTTTATAAATCAGATAGAGGATGACCCGGAAAGCTTGATGACACCATTATTATCCATGCATCAGTGATTTCACTGATAAAATCACCAAGTCGCCTATGACATTATTGTTCAAGACTAACTGAATATTTCATTAGCATCTTTGCTTACTAGGTCAATCTGTGAGCTTTTCAACCCTCGTTAATACAGTTGAACTGTTATAAATGGGACTTAATGACCTCTTTTAGAACATGTCAAGAAAAACTGGCTTCAAAGACACTAACATTAAAATCTGGTTCCTTGGGCCTCCCCCTCTCTCACACACGAAGCATTACATTTTATCATAACTACACAAACAATTGTTAGACAACCTCTCTTCTAAATAAATATACACTTGTAGACCAGTGTTTGTGCATCCATGCAAATACTTCCCCACATTGATGCATAGCTCTACACATGTATTACCTTGTCAAAAGCACGACGTGCTTCTTTTGATCCTGTGCCAACAAAGGGTATACCTGCCTTTTCAAGGAGTTCCTGAAAAAAAAAAATGAATCCCAAATGAGTATGCTTTGTGATAAAAAAATATTTGTCATATCTTTGATGGGCTTCTTTCCTCTATAAGCAACACAATCCTAGCCCCATTTAACTCAAGAAAGTCAACAATGTATTATGCCATTTGAAATCATTGTCACCTGCAAACAGGGGGCTCTGGTTATGGGGAAAAGACAATTTGGAACAGAGTACAGGAGTAAATAATTAAAGAGAAAGCTATATTCTGTATAAATACAATCACCAGAAGATGCTAGCATTGGGACAGGAACAGGATCCTCATATTGGTACTGGAATCTCCTGATGACTATGCTTGAAATCAATTTTTCTATGACACACTCACTGTTTAACAATCAAACAAACCTGAATGCTCCCATCTTCACCGAACCGGCCATGTATCAGTGGAAACACAATATCTGTGGAAGAAGTAAGGTGTTCCATGAACTCAGACATTGATTTGAAACCCTGAGCTAGACTGCATACAACAAAAAGAATTAACTAGGTTAATAAGAATTGCAACAAAAAGCCACAAGGTCAAATTTCTTAAGTATCTTCTATTAACTCCTTACTTAAACTGAGAGGCATCCTACAGTAGCAGCAAGGGGCAGAAGCATCTGACATCACGACCATGAAAGGAAAACTCTTACCTTTTACTTTACATTTGACAGCCATTTACATATCAAAGTATTAATATTTAATAATAAAAATAATATTAGTGATGCCATTTACTACTAAAATAGCTCTTACGTAAAATATAATGTAAATAAATAATTTATTTTCATTTATGTTAATAAAAATACAAATAAAATTTATGACCTATTTTTATTGGATTTGTGACATTAGTTGAATAGATGCCTACAGAATGATATCTCTCAGCGTTTTTTACATATATTTATCTAAAATAGGTATACTAGTATTTTATATATATTTAATATTAGAAAATTCACAACATAACTTTCAAGCCAAGAAACCTTAATTTTTCTCGATCAATAACACAAAGGAAAAATAATTTTACACTCCTTTTAAACGACACTTTTTTTCAACATTTAGCAACTTCCATTTCAAATGAACTCATGAAATTTTCATTTTGAAGCTTGAAATATTGCAGGCCGTCAGATCATGAGCTAATAATACATTTAAATTTCATATCTAATACCCAAGTCCAAAGACAAATAATTATTGATAATATGTAGGGGATAATTGATGGCATTCACATAATTTTTCACCCAATTTCATCCCCCTCCATATTATTATGCATTGTATGACTATGGAAACCGTCAATCCGAAGTTCACAAGGTCTACCCAAGTGATGTCAAAGGAAAGAGTATTGGTACAATATGTGCAGAGAAATGATCCAAGATTGTTCATTATTATTTGCTAAAAGAGAAAAATACTATAAGGAGGAAAAAAAATTATAAAAGCCCTAGTCCTTTAATAGCTAAAATCAAGGAACAGAAGCATCAATACAACCAGCATCGAAGAAGATGCACTTAGAACAGCAGGATGAAAACATAGCATAGGAATAAAAATGTGACAATCCTATGCTGTTAAAAATCAATTGTTTTAATGCTGACATTGAGGGAATAATTCTTTTTATATAAACTCTCAGACATTTTACAGAACAGCGACCCTAAAATGCTCAGATTCAGAAGGCCAACCATTATTGAGATTATGCCAGTTGCTAGCAAATCCCACAAGTTGTGAGGCAATAGTAAGCTTCTTTCCACCTATAGCATGTTGGTTATCTGCAAGGAGTGTGCCAGCTGCCAATATTGCAGTAAGTCAATTGGTCATGAAAGAAGTCCTAAATACTATATGAGCTTAGTGTAATATTATGATCTAATTAGCTGTCATTTCTGAATAAATAGTTGCTATTTATATTTCATAGTTGCAGGCATTGGATGTGTCCCATTTTGTTGGTTACCCATTTGTGCATGCAATGTCTTTAATAGATACAACAAGAAGAATAAGAAAATTATATTATAAGGAGGTGAATCAACACAGAGCCGTACTAGCATATGACAGCATTCAATTAAGGGAGGTGCCTTGGCTTATCTCAAAGGATTGCCAACCATACATTGATGTTCTTAAAGTTTCATTTATGATGAAATTTGAAAACTGTACCTCTGATATCACTCTGACTTTGTCATACAAGAAAATATTTTATTTATTTTTTGCTCGGTAAAGTGAGGGAATCTATTGGGGCCCTATCCCAAACAAAAAAATAGATTACATGCTAAGACAAAAAAGGGACTCATTTGTCTAAAGAGCCTAAAGACTAGTAATGGAAAAATTAACCCAATACAATAGAGCCTTAACCTGCACAGACAAATCAAAACCTCCAAAAACCTTTTTGAGATATGATCATCCTTTAGCTGAAAGCATCCTTCTACCTTTGCAGGAAAGAAGGGCCTCCATGGTCCACTGTGAACCCTCACCTACAGAGTTCATAGCTTCCAAGCACAAGCACTAAGTTTCTGACTTTCTTCCACAGTGTTTTGGAGGTCCACAATTGGCTTTCGTTTCTGTGGATTGTGTTTGAGATATGGTTAAAATATCAGTAGAAACCAGCTGATACATTTCTTTTGTCTGAACTGCTAAATGATTCCCAACCAATGAATCCACTGAAGCCTGAAGCTTTGCCTCCTCAGGACTCTTTGTTTGCATAATTTCAGTTGAAACTGGTAACTGGGCCTCAGTCTGCACTAGCTAATCAGATTTTAAATCTTTCTGATTCTGGTCTGTTTGCTTTCCACAAACATTGCTGCAACCTGACTGTGTGAGCATCCAAAGGAATTTTTTAAGAACAACCTGCAATCTTGTGCCTAAGTTGATTGCATCAGAAGTAACAGAAAGTCAAATCTTCAAAATTTATGAATTGGGTCCAAACAGCATGAGAAAATAAGATTTTGATGGAGTGAATGATTGACTTAGATAAATCTACCATCATACAAACCCTCACAAATTTCTGCTGAAAACCATTTGATGCTTCTTCTAATCTGATGAATTCACCAACATTACTCATCACCCTCTGGATCAAAGCTGGGTTTCTCATAGCCAAAGGGAGATTGTAAAGTCTCACCCATTCGCGGACATGGTAATCAAATGAGTGGCTGGATCAAAAAAGGGAGCCAATTGGCACATAAGAAGATCATACTTTTCAACAAACCATGGTCCATTGTTCCACAAGAAAACACAGTCCAACTCTTATAAAAATTGAACCAAAAAGAAACCTCTTTCCAACAAGGAAATGGAAGGAGTTTCAATGTTTTTCTAGACATTTTTCATCCAGTTAAGTAAATCATCAAAAGATCTCTTGTCCAGACAACTGCAGATCAGAGAACTTCTGTCAATCTCCTCTTCCACTGCTTGAATCCTATCATCACCAAAGTAATAACAGGCACCTCTTCAGCCAACTTCAAAGGGACATCTCCCAAGGAAAAGGCAGCTTCCACATTCTCATCAACAACCTTCTCAAGGTTCCCATTTTCCCCAAGCCCTTACTTAACCATCTCAAAGACAGGAAGCAAAGAAAGCTGACATTACTCAATCAGAATGGGAAAAAAGTTGGGGAGACTTGGAGGATTTGACTTGTGTCAAATGCACAACAACTGTAAAAAGGGTTGGAGGCCATTTTGCACTCCCAGAATGCCTTATTCTACCAATTGACCTGACTATGAAACTCCTCTTGTCCAAATGAGATATGAGATCAAAAGTTTGATTTTGAAATGCTTGCCCAGAATCCCAGATTAGGGTTTTAGAGGCAGACAGAAAGTCATACTGTAAAGGCCCTTTGCCAAGTGGCAATCAGTTGGGTTCACTGAGCCCATAAATAGTGCCTTTTCTTGTGAATTTTGTTGGTTGTGCATCCCCAACATTCCTGCCATGTTGTTGCTCTTCCTACCCTCCTTCTGCATCTACAACATGCTTGTTTTCGCTCTTTTTCGATCCCATGCTCTGTTCGTCCATGCAAGAAAATAATAAGTCTTCCATGCATTTCTTGATTACATATTCAAGTGTTCAAAAAAAATGCAATGAAGCAAGTAGGGGATGTTGATAGGTGCAAGCATAGTTCACAAACTTGCCAAGATAATCATATAATCAGCAAGTACTTGTGTGGGTTTCATGAAAGCTGTAACATGCCCAATGTTCTAAACTTCTACCCATCGATTTTTACCATGTTTTAACCCACATGTGAACAAATATGGTAATAAAAAATTTCTTTTCTAATTCAATATCAATATGCACATTTGAAATAACCTCATTCCAAACCTTCCCATTGCATTACAATCGAAACATTACAAAACCCCAAGTAATGATTCCATATTACATAATTTCATGATAACATCTCACATTTACAATTTCCATAGAGATGGATATACGATTACATACATAGTATCTGTGAGCTTACTGAAATACAAAGATACAAATTGGTCCAGATGTCCCAACATTGGTGCATACATTCTAGATGTCCCATTTCCTTGGTGCATACATTCTAGTTGTCCCCAATACTGGCGCATGCATCCTCAAATCTTGGCCGCCAACTGTATGAGGAGAAGCATCACTCAAGTGCTTTTCTGCCAGCCATGGACTTATTATGGTCCCCCGCACATCTACCAAACTGGTAAGATGGCCCTACCCTTCGATGAAGAGATTGGTTTGGTAACCTCATAATCCTAGCCTTCTCTAGGCATGGTGTTGTGTCCTACATATTTAGAGCTACCATACAGTGGCTACAACCTACACATATGACAATTCCTACCTAGTATGTAAACCCTGATCACAGTGACCTAACAATGTAAACAATGGCTACTTATGCTACTTTGGCCAAAGAATTCATCACCCAGTACTTCGAGTGAGAGTCATTTGTCCACCCACCTTGCTAGCTCGATTTGGTTTTGACCATTCGTACCCTATACATAGGTTACCCCCTTTTCCCATGGATTATTCTAACCCCAAGAATAACCAAACTAACTGTCTATTGTTAAAAAGAAAGTGATGACATAACATCTTGACTAAATAGGTTACACCCTTTCCCATGGATTATCCTAACCCCAAGAATAACCTAATTAACCATACGAGTATTCATAATGTCACAACATTAAATGACTCTATTTCAAAAGTGCAATCTCAACAATAAATGTCTTCATTCAAGAGTATATCTCAACAATAAACGACTCCCATCAAAAGTATAATCTCATCAATAAATGACCTCAACTCAAAAGTATGATCTCAACAATAAATGACCTCAATCAAAAGAATAATCTTATCAATAAATGACTCCATTCAATAATCAAGTAAACAACCCAACCCAATAGGTTATTCCCAACCTAGGGTTTCAAAAGTGATGTAATGATCAAGTGATCATAAACAAATTATTAAACCTTTCTTTCAATATACCACAAATATTCACATGTTTACAATGTTTACTACATTTGTATATAATCTAAAGGATATTATCTTGAGAAGAGTTTTGTGCTTCTGCACCTTCAAATCCTCTTCTCAATACAGCTTTGGGTTGCCAAAACATATGTCCTCTTTTAGAATTATGTGAATAGGAATAGACTCTAAATCAAAATAAGAAAATAGCATAACCAGAAAATACATTTCTCAACCCTACTGTTGAACATTGATATAACCCTTAAGTTTATACCCTAACCCTAGGGATAAGACTTGTTGACGTGTATTTTATGACCACACCAACACAGAATAAAATGTCCAACAGTCACTCTATTCTCTCTTGATCAAAGTATTCTGCATGCTAAGATTGCGTGAAAGTTCATGCGTTCAACTCCAAGGCTCCTTATGTCGCAAATAGGCTCAGTTGGTTGATGTGAATATGCTGGGTATTCCAAGGGGACTTACGTGAGTTTCTCATTCAGAAGAAAAGGATTCTCAAATTTCGGGAGATTTGTCAGTGACGCTCGGGTTCTTAAACTAACCGGATAATGTTGAATGTAAAAGAATGCAAGGATAGAGATTCTACTATCTATTCTAAATGTAGAACGCGAAGATCAATTCTTGCAAATTTCAAACCAAGCTCTGCTTTGCCTCACTTCAGACAGCTTCCATAGAACCAGTGCAATCTTCAAAGGAAAATGAAAGATGTTCAAACTATGACCCGACATGCAAATACCATCACAACGATGCATACTAACACATGAATCATAATTGAAATTAAGTGCGCAAAATACTCCAGTTGACCACGCAAGGCGAACCCAACATCAGTGAGCCTGCTAGTGGTATAGATAAGTGAAGTTTACTCAAACTAAACACCACATTCCACAACTAACGACTATTTGCATGAAATAAAATCTACTTTACTCTATCTACTTGAATTGGAAAGATGAAAGAGCCTCGCTAGCTGCTCATAACAAAAGAAGAAATCGCTAAGCAATGAAACTCTTTATATTATGAAAAGTGTTCACGACAACCGTTTACAAAACTTTCAAAGGGAAAGTTTTCTTTCCTTTTCAAACTAAGCTATCTTCTAAGCTAACTCTCTATCTATTCTAACTTCTATCTTCTATCCTCCCTGACTTCTTGATCTAATCTAATTGATTACAAATGAGGGGGGATGCCCCTTTTATAGTTGGCCCAGTCCAACGGACGGCTTAGATTCAATTACAAAGAAGGGCTCAAATCGAGCCACATATGCCCTAATTAGGGTTTTTGCCCTAAAAACCGCCACAAAGAGGAGTGGGGTAATAAATGAACAGAAGATTCTCCACTCCTCTGCAGAAACCACTACGAGCAATTAATGCCCACTATCATCAGAAGATTCTCGTCCAGAAACTTGTTCCCACTGTTCTGCCTGCCAATTTTGTTGCGCTAGGAGGGTAAAAGAGTCTCTAAGATTGTCTCCAGAGTTCGTCCGCTCAGTCGTTCGCATTCATCCCTCCTGTCATTTCAATTCCTGGACACATTTCTTCCTTGTAACTTTCACATTTCTCCATCCCACTGCCTTGGTCATATTTAGCCTCATTCTCAATGCCTTAGAAAATCTTCACTGCCATTTCCCTTTTCCAAAGTTGTAACGTTATCCAGCTTCATCACATCAAGTCCTCATGCTCTGGCTCCGGTGTTCATCCTACAAAACAAAAAGAAGAGCATCAGAACATTTATATGATAAAATCTCTTCACTTACCTAGTTTCCATGTTCTGACTGATTGATCTCCGGATCTTGATAGAGTTCATCATTTCCAGCAAACTTTTATAACTTTTCAACATCTGGATGCGTGGTGTTCATTTCATGAAGTCCTCTTCAAGGGGGCATCCACCATCCTGTGCCTGGAGTTTGTGCCTTAGAAAATATTTCACTTTGAGGACGCATTTGAACGCTTGATATTCGAGCTTCATTTCATTTTCACATTCCTCCATGCCTTAGACAAATTTCACCTCTTCCTCGTGAGTGTATTTGACCTCTTGTTGTTTCATTTTCTCTTTCCTTAGACAACCCTATCTGTTTTATGAATTTCACCCACTGTAATCCAGGCACTCATTTTGACATCACAAGCCAAGGCATTTTTGTAAAAACACTACTTTATTTGCCTTAGAAATTTTATTCTCGCCTAGGAAATTCATTAAACGGGTGTCAGGCAAAAATATATGTCAAAACAACGCAAGCAAGGTGTGGAACAAATTCAAATCATCTCCCAATGGAAAATGTCCAATACCCAGAAGAAATTTCCCTTCAGAACTCATCGTTTTCATGTGTATCCAGACGAAGGGGTAAGTTTAATTTTTATTATTTTTGAAAAATAATAAAAATTGCTAAGGTTCACCCATTTTTATTCTAGATGTGTTGTCCTCAATTTTGAATTCTCAAAATTGGACAACCCATATGAAATTTTGCCTAAAATTTCTTCATAAAACTCTATAGCACGCATTTCAAGGTGCCAAAATTCTCCAATTGAATTGTGCAGCCATTGGTCTCCTTATTTTGCCTTGAGCGAAATTTGGGAACATTTCGACATGTTTTTCCCCTTGTTTTGTCTAATTTCGAGATTTTTGATCACCATTGCAAGTAAGGATCTTTGTGTGTTAAGGCACGTTTTACGAGGTGTTGAGGTTGTAAAACTTTATATTTCAGTTGATGATTCCCTTGGGCATCCTTTCATCAGCTCTTCTTTCTGTTTTTGTCAAATTCTGAGTCATTTTTCTTGTCTTTTTGGTCAAATTCGGGTTTTTAAGGCAACTCGGCAAAATAGGAAATTTTAAATCATAAAGCAAAATTGCTAAAGTGTCAAAAAGTTCCTATGGTGCTTTAAGTGAAATTGCTTAAGTTGTGAAAAGTTCCTACTTTGCTAAAATAAAAATTGCTAAAACTCCAAAAAGGTCCGAAATTGCTTAAGTTGCCAAAAGTTCCTACTTTGCTAAAAGCAAAAATTGTTAAAAGAGCTAAAAACTCCGATTTCACTTATTTAACAAAAATAAAATTGCTAAAGTGTCGAAAAGTTCCTAAAATTGCTAAATGAGCCAAAAGTTCCTATTTTTTCCAAATTGTCAAAAGAAAAGTTGTTGAAAGGCTTCAAAAACCCAATTTGGTCTCTTTTTGCCAATCTGAAAATCCCCTCCGTCAAAAAACATATTTTTCAACATCTTTCATCGTAGAGCATTCTGCTTTGAGTTTCAGGCTTAGATATTGATACATGGTACTGGCCAACTGCCATTGACGACCTCGGAGGTCCTAACTTTTCTCCTGAAAATGTGAAAACTACCCATCAGCCTTAAACTGACGTTTAACTGAAACCGACTTCACCACTGTGATCGTGATGTGAAATAAGCCAATCAAAATTAATTTCAGCCAATTCTAACAAGTTCCTATTTTTTAGGGTTTTGAGCTAAAAATAGATTTCAGAAACCCTAATTTTCAAATTTTTCAAATTTTGTCAGTATCTTCCTGGCATCACACTGACTAAAAGTCCATACTTTATTTGCCCAAAAATTGAATTTTGACCCCATATTTACAAGGTTTAGACCATTTTAAGCAAAATGCCTTAATGAAGCAAAAAATTTGGTTTGGGTACAACACAAGGTATGTTGTTTGCTTTCCATTTACCTTGCCATTATCTCACTAGTCTTATCATTTTTCCTTCCCATACTTGTAATAATGTTTTTCCATATTGCAAGTAAGTCGCCTTTCATTTTTCCTACCTTGCACTTAAAAATTGCAATATGTCCCAAAAATCCCAACTGCACTTAAAACTTGCGGTCAACCTTCCAAAACCCGAAATTGAGCTTTGGCCTCACTTTTGCAGCCCCTTTGTCTCATTCTCGTTACTCCTGTTTGCACACATGACTTACCAAATCAATAATATAAGGCATGGACCTTATTTTTCAAGCAAATTCCAAGGCTGGAGAAAGATACAAAGAAAGTACAACATCAATGATTTGTAGCAGCCTGAGGACTTCATTGAAAGAGCATGAAAGCAAAATACGATGTTCTATGTCAAGGGGCAGCTATATCAAGTTGCAGTACAGATTTATGAAGATGAAGACGCTCCTAGTAATGTCTAGAGAGCTAGGAAAATGACAAAGCCATACAAGAAAGTGAATAAGTGACAGGAATGTTTGATTGAGCATAGAATGCTTTCAAGACGGAGATGGAAACATGTTTTCCAAACAGCAACATGAAGACCCAATCAAGGATGATGTAGTTCAAGTCGTGTCTTCGGACACTTAGAATAGTTTCAATTATGTATTTGTAATTTAGTTTTGACAAATTACATGTAGAATGGAAAATAGTAATTGCAAGTAATCATATCACTTGCAAAGTTGGAAAATGTAATTACATGTGAATACATTACAAGTCAAATCACAATTTGGATTGTAATTTTGAATAAGTCAATTGCAGTTAGTTAGTAGTTGAGAGAATTTATCAAGTTTGTTGAGATCCTCCCACCTTTTTCTCAAGGCCTCTCTCCTATAAATACTTGAGGAGGTCCTTTGTAATTTTTATCTTTTGGCAATGCAACAAAATTCTGCCAGTTTGTATGTGCACTCTAAGACTTTGAACTTAGATGTAAATCAGATTGCAATCAATAAAAGAGGCAAATTGCTTTCAAACTTTTTGTTGATTCAAGGTGATATGTGACAACATTTTCTACATATTGATTGTGAGTTTTGTGGTGTTATACAAGAAGGATTCAAGCTGAACTTTGCAGACTTTGAGCTGCTTATTGCGTTTGGAGTTTTAGATTGGTTTTCAGATGTGATACTGCAGACTTTGAGTTGTTTGTCGCATTTGAAGCTATTGTATAACGCTCAAGCAAAGGGGGTTAACTTGCAGACTTTGTGCTGCTTTTATTTTCTATGTTTGTGCATAAAAAGTGCATCATGTAATTAGACTTTGAGCTGCTACATACTGCACTTGGTTACCAGAAAATCATCTAAAAAGGTTGATAGGAGAGTAAGTTGTCAAAGACTTTGTGCTTTCAATTTGTTTTCTCATCCCGGAGGAGCAACGAAGGACTTTGCGCCTTTATGGAAACTTTGCTTCTTTATTTATTTACTTCATTAATTATACATGCTTTCAATTGTGATTCTTTTCTGAAATAAGAGAAAAGAATAAGTGTCTTTTCTAAAAAGAGAGAACAAGACAGATTTTCACCCAGATTTAGAGTAGATTTATAGTTAAAGTTTATTCCTGAATTATTAAAATAGAAAGCAAAGGGGGAGCCTTCCCTTTGAAAATAGGAGAGTTTATCTCACGTACTGTGGCTGAAACCACAATTTTGTACGCTTTCCCAAGTATACAAAATTTTCAACCAACAAGATGCCTTCCACACCTGCAATCTCCAATTTCTCTGCCTTGGCACTTTCCTTGATTTTCCTGAAAAGCTTCCCGTCTGGCTCCGGGCACATATCACTTTCCAACTTCATCTCAGCCTTAGGCGTGTTTCTCACTCTTAGAAAATAATTAAATTCTTAAATCACCCATGAAGGGTGCATTTCACCCCATGCATCAACCTTTATTTTCATGCCCTAGCAATTTCGCCCCTTTTTCCTAAAGAATTTCTTTCTTGCTCATGGGTGCATTTCACCTTGCACTTGCACTTGGAAAATTTCAACATCACCTCCTCTAGGCGTATTTTCTAATTTCTCCCTGGGCAATGCCTTAGAAAATATTCAAACTTTGTTAACTCACCTTGTTACCTAGGGCGTATTTTGACCCTTATGCATAATGTTTCCTCTGCCTTAGGAAATATTCTTCAACCTTTTATTACCTTGGGCGCATCCTACATGTTAGGCTTCATGTTCCTACACCTTTAGAATATTTCTCACACCTCTAGCTTGCCCTCTCATCTTGGGTGCATATGAGGGGTCAAGCTTCCATTTTGACACTTCGAATATTATTACACCATCACCTTGACCTTGAGGGCGCATTTCTCATAGGGAGGAGGAATCTTTTGCCTTAGAAACTTTTCTTTCGTTCCCCTATATGATTTGAATGTTACGCACATTTGGAGGGGGGAGAAGGAATTTGCAAATACTTAAAATATTTTCTCAAGTCTTCTTTCCATGAGGGTGCATTTAGGGGTGTGAGGAGGAATTTCTCCACACTTAGAAAAATTTTAAACATCCTCCCTCTTGCTGGGCGCATTTCACCTATGCCACTTCCATTCTCAAGCTTGGCGCATTTCATGTGGGGTGTAGGAACTTTTATCTTGCTTGGGGGCGCATTTAGCATGTGGAGGAGGAATTTCTTATGCCTTGGGATTTTCTTCAAGCCACGCCTTAGCAACCTTGGGCGCATTTGCTAGGCCTCATGCCAAGGGCGCATTTAGCAAGTGCTGGAGGAACTTCAACACTTTAGATATTTTTCATTCTTCTCCTAGACTTGGGTGCACTTCCCACATGCTACTTCCATTTTGATGCCTTAGAAACTTTTCTCAAGTGACCTCTTCATGTTGGGCGCATTTGACATGTAGTGGAGGAACCTTTGGGCGCATTGAGCATGTGGAGGAGGAATTCACTTGTAGTGGGTGCATTTGAGGGTGTGTGAGGGAACTTTTAATACTTAGAAACATTTTCATCAATTCCTTGCTTACTCCATGACTAGGGCGCATATAGAGGTGGGAGCTGCAATTTTTCATGACTTAGAAAAATTCTAAGTCCCTTCCTTCATGAGGGCGCATTTAGGGGTGTGAGGAGGAATTTCTTATGCCTTGGGATTTTCTTCAAGCCACGCCTTAGCAACCTTGTAAGTTGGGCGCATTTGTTGGTATGAGAGGGAATTCCTCATACTTAGCATTTTATTGCCTTGACTTCACATCTTCTCTGTGGGCGCATTTCACACATCCTCCTGCCAGTTTCAACTTGGAAATTTTCAATGCCTCAGCTACCTCTTGCCACTCCACTCTTAGCAAATTTTGAAGAAGTGTGACTCTTCATGGCTTTTCACCCGTTCTGATCCTGGAGTTGGCGTGATATGTTTCCACTGACTTTGCCACCTTGTTTATACCCTCTGTCCACACTGGTATGCTATTTTTAGCAAACCCTAAAATCAATTGATCTTTGTAGCTCCGTTTGACTTGAATTTTTCACCACGTGGTCCTCACCGCTTGGCAAACCTGTTCACACCTGCCCCTCGTGCTGACCTGCTATTTATAGCCCTATTCTGGAGATGACTTAATATAAATAGTAAGTTCTCGGATTGCGCCCAAATTTTACCAGTAGACTGCTTGAAGGATGCTGATCGCAGTGGGATACCTCCGTTTTCGAAGATTCAGGCCTTTTACCCTACTTTTTAGGCATTGAAGTTGGAAACCCTAAACTAACTTGCATGTGCCCTGAACGATCTCCGTTTGACTTGATTTTTGTTGCATGTCGTTTTGCTTGCTGACCTGAAGTCTTGGGTAGCCGCTGGAGTGAAACTGCTATTTATAGTAAGTGTCCGAAAAGTGGTCAATCTGATGTCGGATGAATTTGCATGTCACATTGCCCGAGGGATCTCAGAAAACCCAGAAAACTGGTATGCATGCATGCACTGGCTAAAAATAGTAAGTCCTCGAAAATTGGTCAACTCTACTTGCATGTCATGTCATTGCGAAGCTCTCGAAAAACCCATGAGGAATATCCAGACGTGCGTTGAAAAACCCAGCATGCAAACCCTAACAATAGCCTCTAAAGGCTGAACAATTAAATTCATCATCTCGGCTTGCATGTTACATCATTGCGAAGGTCTTGAAAAACCCAAATACATTCTCCAGACATGCATTTGAAAAGCACATGTGAAATCCTGAAAATGGCTCTTGAAGCCTGAACTGCTAAAACTAGCAAGTTGTCTGATCCTGCCCAAATTTCGCGTGCAAGTAGCTTGAAGAGCCTAGAATGCGATGGAACTAACAGAATTTCAAAATATTTGTAAAAAACGATCTCAAATTGAGCACTTACTAAAAATAGTAAGTGGTTGGAACTTAGTGAAAATTCAGTGGGAACCTGCTAAAAGCCTTTTGATTGCAGTATTAAGCTCATATTTCACTTTGATAATTCCATTTGACCTCAAAAGCCTGAAGGATAAAAACCCTAATTTCACAGACAACCAAAATTTCCAACTTAGGTCAAACAATGGGACATCCCCGAAAGGAAAAAAAAGATCACAGAGAAAGAGAGACAAAACAACCCAAAAACCAAAGCCAAAAGACCAGAATGAAGCAAAATTTGGGGGGGTCCCCATTTGAATGGGGCGATGTGTGAAAAGGTCACAACAAGACTCTCTTCCTACTTTCAAGGATATATGAGTAATCAATTAAGTATAGATTATCAATATGGTTTGTATAACATCTTAACCTATCAATGATGACATGTCTATCATACCATCATTCTCGTTGTATTACTAACCTCATTATCCAAAAGGGTTTACCTAGCATTAAAAGCTAACAAATTCAAGTTACCTCAATACATCGACATATTCCACGTTTCACATTTCATGCTACATATGAATAGTATTGACAATCTACATATAGTATTGGCAAACTATGCAAAGAATAAATAGATACAAAATCATATAAATTCCCATATAGGGTATATAAAAATATTAACCCAATAGATAGGTTCCACCAAAGCAAGAAAACAACTAAGAACATGCGAGCTTATCCAAAGCATTATAACACATATTTAAATCAATCCTTTCCAATTAAGACAACCATAAATAAATAACCTTTCAAGCCCTAATAACAAGGGAATAGAAATCAGCATGCCTATACAAAAGCTCCAACTGATATAATTATTCCTTCCTAGCTTGATTCCTCAAGCCTGCTTGCTACTTCCTCTAAGATCAACGCAATTCCCACTTCTAGCCTCTAAATCTCTCAACAAATACTAACGCAAAATAGCAAAGCAACTCACTAACTCTCAAGCTCTCAACTCACTTGCACAAAAACTACAGCAAAATAGCAACGGAGTAATCAAAATAAGAAGTATAACAAATGATAGATAGAGCACCTCTATATATACTAAGACTTGAGCATCCGAAGGCTACAAACAAGGCAACAATCTCGCCACCTTCCTATGCACATGCATTGACTCAGCTGAACTAACTCTCAAATTTGCAACACATAACAGTCCTCACATTTCAAATGGCTGAGTTGACTCGTTTCATGCGACAACATGATTCTTTTACTAAGTCAAGGGACAGCAATGCCTTTCAGCAGGTTTCCTACTTGGTTTGCAAGTTAAATACCCTCTCATATTGCTGCCAATTTTACATTGACTGGATTTATTCATATCCAAAGGTTTAAGACTTCTTATTTGCTTCCACATGGTACAGCTTTAGTGCCACATTTTCATGTTTTAGCACCCCAAATGATAGCGCAGCCAATGACTTATTCTACCCATTCAAACCTGCATTCATTCTTTTTCCAACGTATAAACTTTATGCCTACTTCCATGCGCGAGTATTTGACTTAGTCCAAGTTTGTTTCATGCACAGATTATAAACTTAGTAATGAATTTACTTATGAGGCAGCGCTATAATGGGCATAAGCATTATTTAAAGTGCTTTATTCATAACAACTTCAGCACTATTACAATGTGCTTTATATATATTTCAAAACACTTATCATTATATATATATTTTCTCAAGATTATCAAATGTATTAATTACCAATTAATAAATATATAAAAATATCGAAATAACAATCATATATATATATATATATATATATATATATATAAGTATATTAATATATATGTATATACATTATTATATACATATATATTAATATATATATACATAATATTATTTCAATATCTTTATATAAACACATATATTCTCATTTCCATCAATCGACATACATACATGAAGTGGATATATATATATATATGTCACCTCCGTTCAATTGATATTCCCATGCATATGGGTAAATCGTCCATGAGCATACGTAAATATGTCTACCTACGTATACTCATGCACATTTTACTCATATGTATGAGTTTATCATAGACACATACATATATACATTTTATGTAAATATCTCATCGATATAGATATAAACACACCAGGAAGGACTTTCACTCAACATAAAGACTCAATCACACAACCCCAAACAAGAACATTCAAAGACTAAAACCACATACCAGTACAAAACATACTCAAACCTTGACAGGAGGTTGCTTACCATTTCCCAAACTAACTCAACTCTACTTGACCATCTAGGGTGTGAGTCGTTGTATGTTCAATTAGGCTCATTAAGGGTTACCAGACCAAGCTCCTCTCTTGAGTGATACTCCCCCTCTCGTATCTAAGGGCTTGACTCCTTTTTGCAGCCAACTTGGTGCATCACATAGGTAGTTAGCCGTTCACATGAAATTCATTACATCATAAATCATTAAAGCATTCACATTGCAATACTTATTCATTCATCGCATTTTCCATTAGTATATAAAACATAATCATACCTTCAAAAGCAATGACATCTTAATGCATATTTCAGTATTTCATTCACCTATTGAACATATTAAAGTTCTGATTAGCATTTATCATCATATTTACTTACAAGGTAAAAGAACCCGGTAACTAAGAGACAAGGTGTAACAAAAGCAAGCTACTCGCAACTCAGAATAGGCGTTTTTTGGCAATTGCAAACTCATCAGATGCTGGATTACTGTATTTGTGACTGAAAATACAGGAAAAGAACATGCAAAAAATACACTGAAAATCCATTATTATTTAATTTTTAAAAGTATATTCATCCATGCCATTTCTTGACACAGCATTTGCAAGTTTCCTTGAGTAAATTCAAGCAAGTTTGGAGCAAATTTGAGAAGCAAAATTGCACAATATCGAGATTTGAGGTCAAATTTGTTTTTTTCTTTTTCTTTTCTTCCAACCACTCAAGAATGTAATTTTTTTCCAAAATGTTGGATTAGGGTTGTTAAACATGTTTTGAAAGCATTGAATTCAATTTGCATAAACTTTAAACACTGAATTAAGCTATTGTTTATGAACAAAATTGCTGATGTTTTTTCTAGGTAGGGTTTAGGGTTTAAAGTACATTGAGGACATCAAAAAATTAAGGAGGTTACAATGTGAATGATTGGACCTCTTGGGGCAGGTGAAACTAACCCTATGAGAGAAGAAGATGGTATTTACCAAGTGCACAGTCTCATACAAGGTATGTCAGATGCTCTAAAGGTCATTGTATAAGCTTGGAGAATTTGCATGGGCTCCTTCAAGAGAAATTCTACAAGCAAAGCTATGGGAAGGTCAAAATAATATGGTGAATCCAAGTAGCAATAAGAAAATCATCAAAATGCAATATGCATGTGATTGTTTTTTGAGATAGTACTTTTGGTTGAGTTTTAAGTAATAAGATGGCCAAAAAGAAAGAAACTTAATTAATGTACACAAATCACAAAATTAGACCAATGGGATTCAAAAATACCAAAGGCAATATCAAGAGGGAGCCCAAAAGAAGCTCCAAAGAAGCTACAAACTAAAGATAAATAAAAGCAATAAAGAACATGAAAGCATCCCAATGCCCGAAAAGGAGGGCTCAACCCAAAATGTGGAAACCCTAGTCCCATCGGTTATTCGGTGGTGCCCTATCGCTTAGCCCTTAATGCCAGTTAGGCGCCATTCACCACAAGTTCGGACTTTTGCTGCAGTGGTTCTTATAGTGGTATCAAAAAACAGAATTTCCTGCCACCCTGTGTTAAACAAATTTATTCATTCTCAACCCTCCTATGAGTGACAAAGAACAGAGATATTTTAACAGGGAAATAAGAAAAACTCAGTGGCAACCTCCTCAAATTCCAAAGGGAGAAACTATATCAAGCATCCTTGGTCCACATCAAGACTTACCTACAGGTAGTGGTACAGGTGATACTGATATATTTGTAGGAGTTGAAAGGGTTGAGGTAGACATGGGTGACAGCGAGCATAGAGAACATGGGGAACCAAGTACCAAGGAAATGTTCAACGATCTTGCTAGAGGGCAGCAAGATTTACAGCAGAGTCTACCTAGCTCAAATAGTAGCAATAATGAACCAACATTTTGTGGGAAATAACAATAGTGGAACAATGGCAATGGAAAGAATGAGGGCAATGATGATGGATCAATCAATAATAGGGCTGTTAATCAGTGTACCATGACTAGAACAGCCAATAATTGACCTCTAATGTCTTTTCGTGATTGCATAGATGTTAGGATGAGACATAGACCTCACAAGGATGGTAGAGTTCATAACCATGACTTGCAGAGGAAAGTTGGTAAGTTATCCATTCCTTATTATGATGGTTCGGGGAAGACTACAACTAGGGCATGGGTACAAAAACTTGATACATATTTTCAGCTTAACCCAATGCCAGAAGATGAAGCTATAAAGTATGTTGTTATACATTTGGATGGTAGTGCTCATGAGTGGTGGCATCATGGAATGATCACTCTAGGACATGATCCGATTGAGTCATATGCAAAGTTTACTAAGAGACTAATCGATAGATTTGATAAGAAAGACTCGGAGTTACATTTTAAGGAGTTAGCGCAGCTGAAGCAATGGGGTTCGGTTGACACATATATAGCAGATTTCCAAAGGTTATCAGTGTTGGTAACTGACATTTCAGAGAGAAGGCTGATTGTTTTGTTTATGGATGGGTTAGTAGATCCGTTGAGAGGTTGGATTAAGGCACTTAATCCACCTACCTTACAGGATGCAATTAAGATGCCAAGAGATATGTAGTCCTCTACTTCAAAGAGTAAATTTCAGTCCAAGGGGTTCCTACCTAGGAGGGACAAAGACAAAAAAACATTTTCAGAAGGATTCCAATCAATCTAAGAATATGCCACCAAGATTGGATAGTGATCAGCTCAATGATCTTAGGAGGAAGAAATTGTGCTTCCAATGTAGAGAGGCATGGGATGCAACACATAAATGTGCTATTAAGGCAAAATCAAAACAAATTGAGTACTTCTCAACTAATGAATCAACTTCAGAAAAATCAGTTCGGCAAGCTGATTCGAAGGAAAGTGATAGTGAAAGCTCATCCGATGAGTCTGAAAAAGAGCAAGGAGGTAAATGGTGTAATGGCCCAACTATCTAGTTTGCAAAAAATTGAATCCTTTAGAGTTAGAGGGGTGTTATGTCGGCAGCGTATAGTGACTCTTGTTGACACAGGTGCCACTCATAACTTTATTGATGAGGGTGTGGTCGCTAGAAGGGGTATCAAAACTAAGGATTGTGAAGGCTTCAAAGTGATGGTAGTTGATGTTTCACTCTCACTTGCACCAAGAAAATTTCTAACTTGGGTATTCAGTTGGGTGAGTATGAGCTTAGAGATGACTTCTATGTGGTGAGCATAGGAGATATAGATATGGTCCTTCATATTCAGTGGCTTTGTTCCATTGGGCTGTTCTACATGAATCTACAAATTATGTAAATGAAGTTTGATGCAGAGGCAAAAAGATCACACTTAGGGGTATATCAAATGGTGGGCCACGTACAGTCTCTTTCAAGAAGATGGAGAGGCTTATTAGATAGGGTCAGGTAGAGTGGGCAGAGTGAGTGAGTGAGAGATTTTAATGTCGTCCACGAGACCAAACAGCCTATGGGACCAAGAGCCAAAAACAAGCTAAGAAATCTCCAAACAGAAGAATGTATTATCATGCCTATAGTTACAGAGCACCCAAAGAGAGTCTACCATCATGATGTAGAGGTCTTGATGTCTAAGCGCAGTGTAGTATTTGGGAACATACCTCCAGGGATACCTCCTAATAGGGGCATGGAGTATGACATAGAGTTTGAGGAGGGGTCAAAACCTGTGACTAGTATGCCTTATAGATATCCTAAGCGGCATAAGAATGAAAAAGAAATTAATGTAGTATGCTGCCCTATATTGGCTTGGTTTTCTTTTTGTGTATTTGGATTGTGTTATTGCAATGGTTTTGATAGTTTGCAATGGAAATAAAGTGCAGAAATAATAATAATTTGCAGCAATAAAATACTCAGAAATTTCACAGCTTTCCAATGTTGCAACAAGCAAAAAATTCCAGATTTGTATTACAATCAAAATATCGAGTTTTCCTCAGATTACAACAACAACCCAATTCATAAAATACCATTACATATCTAGAACCAACAAACACAAAAAGAATTTGCAATTTTAATGAGGGGCTGTAGTTGAAACCAGCAAACTGGAAGTGGAAAGATAATGGATTATGACCTCCGTAAATCTCTATCTCCACTCCTTGCAAATTTGTTGAGTGTCCCTCAACCCTAGGTGCCACAAATGCAGCAATGAGCAGCTCCAAACACTCAGATCCCTCCTTGCAAACCTACACGCCCTCCTTGAAATGGTACGGCCAGCTTGAGCAATGCTACGGCCAACAAAAAGGGTTTACAACAGCAAGGATCCTCCAAATACCTTCCTCCAATCCGTCTCGATGAATGAACTCTGAAATACGAAGCTCTAATGACTAAGGAAAGGAAGAAATGAACACCAATGTAACCCGGTTGTGATCTCTAAATGAAACCACCACAATATTCTCTAGATTGTATCTCTCAACAACGTAGAGAATGCTTCTTGCAAGGGATTTTGTCCTCACAAACACTGAGAAGAATGAACTCCTCCAAGATCAAGAGCCAAACCAATATTCAATCCTGCATAAGAGAAGAATGAGCTCCAAAAGCCCTTATATAGCTCCCTCAAACCCCACAACCCCCCTTGGGAAAATAAAATAATTTACTTTTGAGGTAAAAAATCCCCTTATCACTCCCTCTAGGTGCCCACCTTTAAGTTATAACAATATTCACTTTATAATTTTCTTTATGTCTCCCATGATCCCTTTTAATAAAATGATTTTATAAAATAACATAAGTTAAATATTTAATCTAACTTTAATAACATTATTTTATTTAAAATAATTGCATTGAATCATTTAAATATTAAAATAAGGATATCAACTGTTCTCACCGACACTACTAAAATAGCAAGATTGACAACTGGCATCATCGGTGCCCAAGACTGACTTACTAAAAATAGTATGGGAGAAAACACCAAAAACACTCCAAAAAAGGGCATTACACAACTCCCAACCACATCAGGTTGGATAAATGGTCACCAAAGTTCCCTAACCATACCCCTTAGCCTACAGGAACAACTCAATAGACTAACTCTGCCAATTTGTTGAATAGGATAGGAAGGGGACATTACAGTCCGCCCTTCCCAAGATTGCTTGTCCTCAAGCAATCTCAACTTTGGATGCTGCAAAATCTGCTCATTTTCCCATGTTGCATCCTCCACGGGCAAGTTTTTCCATTTGACCAAATACTCCTTAATAACCCTCTTCCGAAGAGTCTACTCTCTAGAATCTATAATGGACTCTAAAATCAAAATCATCAAATGTTCTACTTCAGGATGTTAGTTTTAATAAAAGGAATCGCAATCAAAAATGTTCTAGGCATGTCAATAAGAAATTCATAGGAACCTAATCTAAATAAAGAAGTGTTTTATTTTAGTATACCTTAGGGGCAGCACTCCCAAGGGTGCAAGGCAATGCCCCACAACCCAGATTGAACGGTTACATTCTGACGCTATTCAACCTAACCAATAGAAGGTGAAGAGTCACATGTGGAAGAGAGTTGTTTCATCTTTCATAGCAATCAATTAGTCATCACGGATTTTTAATGCTCTACATGTATATCTACATAGATAATTGTCATAATATATCAAAGTATAGACATAGTTAATAGAAGATAGACAACCATAAAACTCCCAAGAGTGCGACATGTACAAAATGCACAAATTAATGAAGTTTCCCATACTAGTTCTATTATCTTTCATATGCAACATTTTATCTAAAATGATTATTGATATTCATAATTGCGTGATTACAAGTGGAGAGAAATATTCCTTATAAAGGAAATTACATGACGATGTTTCTAAAAAGAAACCATCGTACACTAAAGCTAACTAAAGCCATTAATTGAAAGATGATAAAACAACTAAAACGTAAACACAAGTTACTAAAAGTAGACTAAGTTAACTAAAAGTAAACTTACGACTAACTAAAGCTATAATGACCATTAATATTACATTTAATATTTTAATACCCTCCCTTAATGGTCATCCTACAAAAAAAAACTAAGTCTACCCATATTTAGATGGTGTGCTAGTCATCAAAATGCATAGTATGCAAACTCTTTCTCAGTATACTCTGCCACTTGAGCACTTTGTTGAGACGCTTCTTGGTTGGACTTCTCATCGACCAACTGCTTTCCAATCTTACCACAATAATGGCAAGTAATAGACTTCTTGGAGCCCTCCTCTGAATCGCCTCGCCCTTTCTGTTGAGTGAACTTGCCTTTGTCAACATCTTTGGCAGTAAATGCTTGTTCAACACTAGAAGACTCACTGTTGCTCCCAAACTGCTTCCTCCACCTATCCTGTTGCAAAATCTTGTTGCACATCTCATCAAACTTCAAGTCAACATTGGTGGATGTAATGTTGCGCATTTCGATGAAGTGCTCGTAGGAACGTGGCAAAATTTTCAAAGTGATCACCACCATATCCTCCTCTTCCATCTTACGACCAATGGCCTCCAATTGGTCTCAAATATTTTTTATTTTCATTCAAGTGCTCCTCCAAAGACACTCGGTCATCCATCATAATAGAGATTAACATATTCTTCAGGAAGAAAGCCCTTCCCTTGTCTGAGGTCTCATGAAGATCTTTCAAATGCTTCCAAATCTTCGTAGCAGACTTACTAGATGGTATTTTTGGTAACATCTCATAAGTGACAAATAATTACCTCCATCATAGTTGTCCTGATCCTTCCCAGCAGTAGTGGGACAAACTTTTGTACCTAGAACAAGCTCATCCAGACACTGGTACTCAAAGATGGTAAGAATCCTCTGCTTCCATGTATTGTAATTCTTTCCATTGAACCTCTGCGTGTTTTCCAACATAACATTGGACAAAGACGCCATCCCTCCCGTTTTCCAAAGCACCAAAAACAAGGTAACACTGTGATCAGCTGGCACAAACTCTAGACAATCAGCTGGCACAATCTAAAAAAAAGAGGCTCAAAAACTTGTAAGATTTTTCAGAAAAACCTTTGAAAACTCTGAAAAAGTACGATATTTTCAGAAAAAAAAAATCCTCCAAAAACTGCAAAATTTTTATAGAAAAAATTTTCAAAAACTCTTAGCAAATATTTTTAAAAACTGGCTCAAAAAAATAACTCTTCACGTTGCCATGAAAACACGATTTTTACAAAATCGCCCAGAAACAAGGATGAAAATGCCAAGAACTGATTTGCAATCAAAATATTGCCCAGAAAATGCAAAATCCACAAGCAACCAGCAGACTCTCAAAAAATCTTCAAAAAACAACTCTGCAGATCGCGATAAAATGCCCAGGAAAACCCTGGACTTGTAACAACCCGACCCTACAACAAATAAAAATTTCTTAATTTTACACTAACAAGTAAAGGAAAAGAGTAATAAAGACATTGCAAGATTTTTCTTTTCTTTCATTGATAATTACAAAACAAGATACAGTATAATTCAGCAAGTAATCTTTTCCTTTTCAAATTAAACAACAGAGTAAGAAAACATACATGAACATACATAGCTCGTAGAGATTTTGAGCAAATAGTAGTAAGAAGGTCCAAGAATCCGTCCTTTCAAATCTTGATACTTCAATAGCCTGATGTGGAGGAGAAACATCACTCGGGCGCTTTTCCGCCAACCACGGACTTATAATGCGGTCCCCCGCACATCTATCATTTGATAGATGGCCCTCACTTCGACAAAGAGATTGGTAGGGTAACTGATACTGTTAACCAACTAAGCATTGTGTTGTGTTCTACAAAACTAGAACTTGCTATTTCACAATCCCGAACTAGCTTGCATAAAGGATCACGATGAACTGACAGTGTAGTCTCAAGCATCACACAGTCTAAGTGGATGTTGTACATTTCACTACTTTGGCCAAAGTGTTCTCATTCAGTACAATGAAGGTCATCTATCATATACACTATTCAGGGTCGATTTGACTTGAGGCTATCTTACAATATGCATAGGTATCTCCTTCAATGGATAGTCAATCATCCCAGATAACCTACAACATACTAATCTACTAAGTAATTACATAAGCTAGGTATACTCTTCGATGGATAGTCCGTCATCCAAGATAACTTACCTTCAAACAATCTACTCACAAAAGTGTACTAAGCCTTCTCTAAAGGGTAAACACAACTTCCCTAGTTAACTTAATAACTTGGGTAGTGTACCTTAATGACTTATTTCATTTACTCATGCCTAATAGAATAATATCTAAGCAACCAGCATTCTCCTATTTTGGAGATAGATACCAGCAATAAAAGATGCCACTTTTCCTAATTTCAAAGACAACATGCAAATCCCTTTTCAACATAGTAAATATGATCTAAGCAATCCATGATACTTCCATTCTTTTTCCAAAAAACATCAATGCATAAACAGAAAACACCTTATTCTATTAACATATCAAACCATGAAATTTGCATTGTAGAAGAATATCCCATGCCTGGTTTTAAGCTTTTCCCAAAATGATGATGTCTCAGTTAATTCGCACAACACTTCTAATTAGTTTGGCAAAACCCCTTTCAAGACTCTGCCTTTCACACTCATAATTCTCTCACAAATTGCTAAACTTCTCACTCAAAAATGTGTATTCAAGCTGATAATGGTCACAACTGAACGGAGGAATCAATTATGAAGAAATGGTAATTCTTAGCTCTTAGAATAATATGTTTCTCAAAAAATAAGCTCTCCAGGAAAATGTAAATCAGTAAGTAAATTGGTTATTGAACAAAATAATGTGTCTGAGTAAATTCTCAACTAAAGATGTGTGAGAACAATGATAAGTAGTAAACAAGAAGAATGGGCAGCTATTTATAAAGCTCCCCTGCCCATCGAATCCCACTACCAAAGGCATGTTGATTGATAGAACTGTGTTTTGACTGATTCAACTTGAAATGTGGTGGGTTTATAATTCCATACTCAGCACTTCCAGAGGTGACTCGAATCATGTCATTGACACCAGAATGAAGAATGTTTCAAACTTGCACATGGTGAAAAGAGAAGGATCGACACCTACAGGCATTTCCCAAAAATGGCACCATTCATGAAATTTGGCGAGTATTTAATCAAAGGAAAAAGTCCATAATCATTTGTAAACACATAGCCTATAATTCAGGCTTCAAGCGACATTAACCAAGTGATTTTGCATCCTTTGTGACCAAGTCACAGTCCTGCGCGCACGTGTTTCATTTCAACGCTTCAGTTTATTTTATTTTTCAAAAATTCAAACTATAGTTTAAATGAAATATTTCATCTTTCCTAATGTTGGTGTGTATTTCCTTAAGCCAAGGATAAAAATTTTGATTCATATTTTTGACATAGTCGGTTGACAATCATTTCCTTCAATTTTTCATAGTTATAAAACATTAGCCGACTGGGTAAATATTTCCTTTGATTCCCAAAGTTTAATTGCAATATTTTGATTAATAGGAAACAAGTTGATTTCCTATGTTGGAATCAATATTTGAAAATAATTCGATTTTTCAAATTGAGAGATGATATTTAAATCAATGATTTGATTTCCATTAAATATTAAATATTAAATCATTTAAGGGAAATAATTTGATTTCCAAAGAGAGTTTAATATTAAAAATATATTAAATTATATATATATATATATTTATTTATTTATTTAATATAACAAATAATATACATATATATATATATATTTATTTAAATTGCTTCAAACAATATATATATATATATATATGTGTGTGTGTGTGTGTGTGTGTGTGTGTGTGTGTGTGTGTGTGTGTGTGCATTATTTTACAATAATATATATAATATTAATATATATATATATATATATATATATATTCCATTATAAGCATATCATAAGCCAGTCAGCATATCCGATATGTATATATACATATATATGTATATGTAAAATTGTCAGGCAATAATAATATAATATTATTAATATCCACATATAATAGGTTGTGTGCATATATACATGTATATATGTCTGTATATATTCCTCTATGTGCACGTATATGTAGGTATACCATATCGAAGCATTCGTATGAGCATATCCATCTGCCAACATACGTTTGTATCGATATGTATATACATATGGATAAGTGCATATACTATATACATGTATATTTATGTCCACTTCCTATCCACTTATATTCATTCACATTACCATCATAATGATCGTAATACAACGAGACAAATAAACAAATAAACATCACTCATAAAGCGTAACGAAGTAGACACGACTCCTAATGCCAATATACGAGCTACGGATGACTTATCTAGAACCAACATAACTAACTCAGTTTACTCACTCTACAGTGATGTGTGTGTATGCTTAGATAGTTCATATTACCGGTTAACCGACCAAGGTCCTCTCTCGAATGATATTTCCCCTCCGCTTGGAGGAATGGTTCATGTACTTGCATCCACTGACACACGCTTTCAGAAGTTATATGTTCAAAGTATAAGCAAAACATCTCAAAAATTAGAATAAGCATTACTCAATAACTTTGCATGTAGCATTCATCAAGGATAACGTCAATAGAAGCAATCATTAAATGGAAGAACACTCTTATTGATAACAAGGAACATGTTTTATTCAATTTCAAGGTTCAATCATTACAATCAATTTACCCTATGTAAATAGTAGCTATACAATTGGGGTGTAATAGGACTCCACAAGAAAAGGCAGGAAAATACCACAAACTCCAGCAAAATACTGTGAAAACCCACGAACCTTCAAAAAGCAATGCTCAAAAATAATGCAGATGCGATTTTTGAAAAATCTCCTAGAATCAGGTCTGCCATAGAAAATTTGAGACAAAACCAGCAAGAAAATGGCGCTCAAGTCGCAAAAAGATAGCCACCAGTCGTGCGCGGGAAAAAAAAACGCTAAAATGGAGTCGTGCGGCCTCAAAAAAACCAAACAAAAGAACGCCTGAAGTTGCAGAAATCTGCACACAAAATAAACCCTTGAAAAAACTCTATCTCAGAGGTCATGCACCAAAAGAAGATCTCGTGATGTTTTTTTGAAAACCCATTAAAGGAAAATCGCGACCAAGTAACAGCAATGTCGTGCGAAATGAAGAAAGGCGCCTAGAAAAATAAAAAATGCCCACGAAATGAGGTCATGCAGTCCACGAACAGCAAAGGTGATAGAGAATGAATGCGTAAAAGAAGAAAATTGCGTACAAAAGGAAGAAAGAAACCCTCACACGATTTTCAAACACAGAAAAAGGAAGACGTGATTTTACTTTAAAAAATTGATTTGCCCACAAGAGTCTTCACAAAAGAAGTCACAATTTTCTTTACAAATCCTCCACAAAAAAAACTTGAAAATTTTCTTTCAAATCTTCCACAAAAATCTGCTTCAGAAACTTCTCCAAAAATATCCTTCAATTTTCAACAAAATCGGCTTAAGAAATTTTAGAAATTTCTTCGATTTGTTTTGTTATTAAAAAAAAAGGCTAAAACTAATCAAGTTCGAGCTTGGACTCTGATACCATGAAATGATTACTAATATTCATAATTGTGTGATTACAAGAGGAGAGAAATATTCCTTATAAAGGAAATTACCAGATGATGTTTCTAAAAAGAAACCATCGTACACTAAAGCTAACTAAAGCAATTAATTGAAAGATGCTAAAACAACTAAAGCATAAACAGAAGTTACTAAGAGCAGACTAAGTTAACTACAAGTAAACTTTGACTAACTAAAGCTAAGATGACCATTAATATTACATTTAATATTTTAATATTATCAACGTTATTCATCATTGCCAAAACATTGTTTAATATTGCTATCACATATAATATATCTAGATTTTAATAATTTAGAACATTTTTCCTCATATTAGTTAAAAATTATATAACATGATATACACAAAATTATTATTGCTCCTCAACTTCATTGTATGTGACAATGATACTAAATATAAATTGTCTGCAATGATTGAATAACCTTGAATGCATTTTTACATAGGCTGATGACAATGGAGAACGCATTCTTCAAGTATGTCTGTTAATAAGCCATTCAACCATGACAATGGAGAATGCATTTTTCAAGTATGTCTGTTTAATATTGCTATCACATATAATATATCTAGATTTTAATAATTTACAACATTTTTCCCCATATTAGTTAAAAATTATATAGCATGATATACACAAATAATTATTGCTCCTCAACTTCATTGTATGTGACAATCATACTAAATATAAATTGTCTGCAATCATTGAATACACTTGAATGCATTTTTACATAGGCTGATGACAATGGAGAATGCATTCTTCAAGTATGTCTGTTAATAAGTGATGCAACAGTTTATTAGATAATACTACTAGCATAGGGTACCCCTATTTCCAATTTGAATCAAATGAAAAACCTTGTGTACGCATAGGCATCTTAACTGTTCTTATGGTTTTGTCTTCTTATAGCAACAATTTTGGGCTTTGATAAGAAAAATATCTGCTAGAGGACATGTAACTTTTTGTGCAATAGTCATCAAAATACCTGCCTATTAACATTTTTCTTCAAATCTTTTCAACTTTTTTCAACCAGTTCTTAGCACAAGAGTAAAAAATCCAAGTAAATTATATTAGATGTACAAGAAAATTCTGTAGGATGCTTTCTAGTTTTCCATATGGAGACACTAGGAAGCATTGGCTGAAGTCTTGGGGCATGTCAAAATGGATCCATAATAATACATATGCATTTCTGAGATTGAGATGTGTTTCTGAGAAGGGAAACAGATACCAGACGTCATGAATGCATTTCTGGATAACTATGGTAAATATAAATTAAAATCCCAGAAAGGTTTGAGGAGATAACCAGTGCAAAACACAGATTTGCCCTCATTCAAGAGAGCCATCTTCAAAATGGATACCAGATAATAGCTATCAACAGTCCAACTGTGACTACTAATGTAAACCAGAGCATTATTTATTAACTCTAACAGAAACAAACTAGAGTTGGCCAATCATATAAAAATCCTTAGGAAACCAAGCAGGCCAATCAACGATCATGCTGAAGAAGCAAACTTAAAAAAAAAAATTGCTAAAACATAAATTTCAGAAGGCATTTACTCGAATACTATTTTAGCTCATCCTTTCTTAGCTTTATGTATATTTTGCCTTTATTGGCTACTAACAGTGAATCTCATTTTTTACGCTGGAAAGTGAGAATAGGATACCCTCTGCCATAAAGTGATAACTCATTTTGGTTATTTTGCTAACCTGCCAAGTTTGAAATCAAAATCAGCTGGAGTATTTGAATACATCTGTCCAAAACAAAAACGAAAAAGCATAAGTTATTGGAAACATTTAAAATATTGCAAAAGCATAAGGAGAGAATATCAAAATAAACCCAAATCTTGTACCACAATCTTCTAAGTCTAGTCAAATTTTACATCATAAGGAGGAACTACCAATTCTAAATGACCAGTGACCTTGTTCTCACCTACATGCCTCTGAGATAATAACTTATATTTCTTTTATCTAGAAAGAGCCAACCATGCAGACCACAGTTAGTTAGTAATTACATCTAGAATCATTTGTCAACAATCTACTACTCATTTTGATGTGATTCAGGAACATACGAATTGATAATTTAAGCTCACCAAATAAAATTAACTATGCCAAACCTATCTTTTAACCTCAAAACTTCTTTAAAATAAATCCTGAATTGGCATATGCATGCAATCAACAGCTAAGAACAGTTAAGATTCCTCATTATTATGTCCTAGTACTCAAAACAAAAATTAAATCATTTAAGAAGAACTTGTCTACTTGTTTTGATGTGATTTAGGAACATACAAATTGATAATTTGAGCTCACTAACTAAAATTAACTAAGCCAAACCTGTCCTTCAACCTCACAACTTATTCAAAATAAATCCTGAATTGATGTATGCATGCAATCAACAGCTAAGAACAGTTAAGATTCCTCATTATTATGTTTTAGTACTCAAAACAAAAATTAACCCATTTAAAGAACCTGTCTACTTGTTTTGATGTGATTTAGGTACATACAAATTGATAATTTGAGCTCACCAACTAAAATTAACTATGCCAAACCTGTCTTTTAACCTCACAACTATTTTAAAATATACCCTGAATTGAAGTATGTAAGCAATCAGCAGTTAAGTTTCCTCATTATTATGTCCCAGTACTCAAAGCAAAAATCAGCCCATTTATAGAACCTGTGCAAATCAAAAATATTTTTCTTCTCATGGTAGTATGCTTCACTTGAGGTAGACTCCTGAAACTCAAACTTAAATATTCATTTTCTATTAAGCTCACAAGCTGAATATAAGGAAACATAACATTTTATTTGTCAAAATTCACACTATTTCCAAGAGAAACGAAGCAACCAGATTTCTAATTGCATGATATGCAAGGACCTCTGTTGTGCAACCAAGATTTACCCATATATAATCAGCACATTATTCAGTAAGTTGCAATAAATATAAAATAAAGAATTCCGTTGCTGAAGAACAAACCTGTGCAGAAGATATTGCATAAGCATTGAGTTCACAATCAATATAATAGCAGATCACAGATAAATCTTCACCCTGTTGCAAGAATCAAAACTGATTACAATCCGATCAAGCATTCAAATTGTGAGAAGACATCAGTCAAACATAATGAAAATTTCAATCCCTCTCCACATTTTAACACACAACTTCAGTAAGAGAGATAAAGTACCAAAAATCATCTAATCAATCCAATACCATAGAAAAAAGCACGCAAAATGTGCAAAATAAGTATTTAAAATGAGCACATCCTAGGTCATAATGAACCAAGGTATAAACATTACACAAATAAAATGTAGAAAAAGAGCCAGGTGACCAGAAAAGGAATTCCTTCATCCCACTTGTCAAAAAATTTCTTAATTTATCGCTAAACTTACATGTTCATCAAAACATACAGATTATTGCATGAACTTAATACAGTACTATGACAAGGACCCTACAGTATGTTCACCTTTCCAAAAATTCCTACAGAAGTTTGTGCTTTAATCATTTATTATGTTTCTAATCTAAATAATCCAGCCATATATCAACATTGAAAAAAGTTTTTGTGAATATTCAAGTACGAATCACCAAAGCTGAAATATCTCAAAAAAAATTGATTTTCAATAGCAATTACTATGTAACCAAGCACCCGTAAAGTTTAGCTTAAACCAAAACGTTGCATAAAGAACTCTAACCAAGAATGCGCCCTAAAACCACTTAAGGAGGAGGCGGGCATATGGTCAAAGGATCCCTAGGATCTACTGAATCAATAGTCACAAGATTACAACTGAAAGAGAGAGTCTAAACTCAACACCAAGAATGTGCACTCAAGATCCTTTAACAGGCAAAGTGCTAACATATGGTGGAGTGCTAATTGCTGAATTGAAAAGAAATAGGCGGATAACTAGCCATGAGAAAAATTACAAACAACAATTCATCTGCTGTGGCAGGCATCCACTCAAGCGTAGGAATTCTCCACTTTTCAGTGGGTAAGATGAGAGATACAAGTTTATTCTCCACACTGGCGGTAAACCATCCAAGGGTACTTAGTGTTTGCTTTAGAAATTACAAGTAAATGCAGCAATAACATATGGTTGGATTAGTACTACTAATTCACAACCTTACAACCAAATAATCTGCAATTTACGAGTATTACAATGATAGACAAAGCCACAATGTGAAGAGTAATTAACTCAAACTAGAAAGCTCTTAAAGACTAAAAAAGACGCTAAAATCTGATCTCTTTGAAGTCTGATAGTTAAAATCAGCAAACTGAAACTATAAATCAGCAACCTGTGAATCAATGAAATGCTTCTATCTTAATCAATTTACCTCTGAATTGCGTCAAACCAAGTGCAATGAACCTTTGGAGGATAGGCGCCCATTTCATGATGAAGAAACAACTCCAAAAACCCAGCATTTATTTATTGGCACAATTCCCAATGCAAACAGGAAGGTACGGCCCTAGCAAGGGCGATTTTGCTAGTAAAAATCATACACTTTAAAATAAAATCTGAAATTTGCTAAGAAGGGTCGCCATGACCTTAGCAATGATATTATTGAATGCCCATAACAAAAATAAAATCAAACAAGAAGCTGTGAGTAAAATCGACTTTCAGCTGTGTAAATATCAACAACTTGAAATCTGGAAAAACACACCAAAATTCACCACTTTGAAGCTCTATCTGCTAGTCTAATTTTGAGAAGCAGCTTGTAATCAATTAGGTGTTATCTTGCAAACACAAAATTGAATTGATACTAGGAGGTCAACATTCCTCGACGTGCAAAATGAGTAATCATTTCGACCATAGTTGAAAAACTCGGACTCAGCAATAACTCGGGGAAAAACTCAGCAATAACTCGGGGAAAAACTCAGCAATAACTCGGCAAATTTATCGAACATTTGAAAATACATAATTTTTTAAAATATTCTTTAAAAACACACATATAAACTGAATTTTTAAAACATATTACTGATTTCATCATATATAAATCAAATTAGAGTCTAATGCATATCAATCATCAATGTATGATGTATCAACTGATTTCATCATATATAAATCAAAATTAGAGTTTAAAACCTTAATACATATCAATCATCAATGTATCAACTGATTTCATCATATATAAATCAAAATTAGAGTTTAAAACCTTAATACATATCAATCATCAATGTATCATAGACCAAAAAACAAGTTCGACTTCTTAATACATATCAACTTCAAGTTTCAATATCAATAATAATTATCTATCCTAAATTTCTTTTCCGACTGAAACTCAAAAGCTTTTGTCGCTGTTGTGTGGGTGGTGCTGAAGTAGATGGTATAGTTGTAGTGTTCTCAATAGGTGCCTCAACAGGTGCGTTGACAGGTGCCTCATCCCAATAGGTGCCTCAACAGGTGCGTTGACAGGTGCCTCATCCATAGGGATAGGATCAAGCTGTGTGTGTGAAGAACCCTCTGCTGACCGACCAAGCTCGCCTACTTCCTCCTCATATGCTGCCACCTCTGCTTCCCATTCAGCTGCCTCCACCTCCCTCTCCATCTCAGCGAACTCATTATCACTTATCCATGGTTCCACATTGACCTCATCAGGCTCAGCAATCCAATCTGAGAATGGATCAATGTCATCAAGGTCAAGTGCTTCATGTGAACTCGGCCCTTGTACCTTCTTCTCGTGCAACCGAAGGTTGTACCGAACGTAGACAAGGTCATTCAAGCGCTTTTGAGTCAACCGATTGCGCTTCTTCATGTGAATGGCCTCAAAGACACTCCAGTTGCGCTCACAACCAGATGCACTACAAGGCTGAGATAAAATACGAATGGCAACCTTTCGAAGATTAGGCATTGTGGCACTATAATCTTCCCACCACAAATCTACAAGGATAACAATTGTCATTTATAACTTAGTAAGGATTTAATAAACTTAAACATTAACATAAATAGTAAACTGTAAAACAATATTAAACACATGAATTTGTTACCTGGTTGTAGAGTGTCTCTCTTACGAATGCAATCTTTGGAAGAAAACAATAGCCCTTCAACCTTCTTATAGCTCTATATCTCATCAAGTATGAGATCTCGAAGCTCATCATTACTAACCAGTCTCTCAATACATGTGTTGAGGCCAAAAAGAACCTTTGTATCTTCTTTGAAAGTAGGAGAGAAATAAAACTTGGGGTTCAAAAAGTGGGCAGCAGCATGAATATGTTGGTGGAGTTGTCGGTTCCACCTCCGATCTATTATGCGCCATATGGGTTCATATTTGGTCTTGTTTGACCCATATAAATGCTGAATTGCCTCTTTGGCCTTATCCATGGCCTCATATAAATACCCCATGGGGCTTTTATCCCCATCCACCAATCGTAGAACTCTAACCAACGGTTCTTACACCTAAAATATAAAAAAATTAACAAAATCAGCAAGTTGTAATATTAGAAAGCAAAAAACTAAATCATCAATCAAAGTTTGAAAACTTACATTGATGATCTCCTCCATTTGTTTGGCAAATCTATCATCAAAAATGGTCTTCTTGACTTTATCTGCTTCAGGCTTCTTGGAATAAGGACTCTCCAACCATTTTTCACTCACAAACATGCGCTTGAGGTTGGGCAATGTAGCTAAAATACTCTGCAAGGTGAAGAAATTGGTGGCAAAGCGTGTGACTCCTGATCGCACGAGATCCTTACCATCAGTGTGCTCTCTCATAAGACTTAGGACCCATGTGTGATTGTAAATGAACTTTGTGATATTCCTTCCATCTTCAACCGCATTCTTCACCCAACTTAGTTTCCCTATGTCCTCAAGGAGCAAGTCAAGACAATGGGCAGCACAAGGGCTCCAAAATAATGTAGGATGCCTCGCCATTAGAAGTTTACCAGCTGCCACATATGCAGTTGCATTGTCGGTCACAATTTGAATTACATTTTGAACTCCTACTTCCATCACCACCTCATCCAACATGTTGCACAAGGTCTCTGCATTTTTTGTTTCATTGGAGGCATCAACTGATTTTAGAAATACCAATTGTCCCCTTGAAGCCACTAGAAAATTGATGAGTGTCCTATTTCTGCCATTCGTCCACCCATCAGATATAATGGTGCAGCCATTCTTTTCCCAAGTTCTCCTTTGTTCCTCCACTAGTTTGTGTGTGTTTTGGACCTCATTTTGCAATAATGGCCCACTCAACTCATAAGGACTTGGGGCCTTGAACCCCTTACCTGCCACAGTCAATGCAGTGACCAACCCTTCCCAATAAGGACTAGAAGCAACATTGAACAGAATATTGTTGTAGAACCAAAATTTAGCACATGCCAACTTCGCCTCATTTTGCAACTCTTTATTCCAAGAAGTACCTTCCAATGAAGGTTGTGCACCAGGAGTATTACGTGGAACAAAAAAACTAGAACTGAGGCTACCCACACTTCCAGTTCCTGATCCTCGTATCCGTGGCCCAAGAGAAGAAGAGCCTCCCATAGTCCTCTGTGACCCTGTAGAACTGAGATCTGCATAGGGAGCTGCCATCGCCTCTGCTGCTCTCTTTTTACTTTCCTTCCTTTGGTCAAATGCTGCAAGGAGTGCTTTGGCCTCCATCTCAAACTCTTCGGATGCCTTTGTACATGGTGTAACATCTCGACAAGGGATTCATGCCAAGTGGTATTTCAGCCGGTTTATGCCACCAAAATAAGACTCGGTGCAATGGTTGCAAATCACCTCTCCTCGCATTGCACCTGGTGTTCCATGTTTCCAACAAGGATCTCTTGGTTTGCCACCACTCTTTTTACTTGCAGAAGCCATTAGTAAAATACCTAGCAAAAGAGAGATAACATAAACGTTAAGAGATAAAAAGTGAAGTTAAACAAAATAAATGAAACATATTAAAATTTAAAAATGATTGAAATTTGAAAGATTTGAATTTTGAAACATATTAGAATTAAAAATGATTGAAATATTTTAGTATATTAATTTATATTATGATAAATTGATAATAATGAATAGTAGATAGTAACTCCACTGAGACCACTATGCCAAAGCATGAATTAATATGCCCTATCTAGGACATAATCCAATGAACAATATGTAGCTCCTATTGACCTCCTCCAAAAATAGAAATTTGTGTATTATCTTTCATAGTTTGTTGTGCCCCTATCTTGAAATTGGTGAAATATTCATGTGATAGACCAAGAAAAAAATGCCCTAACTGGGAACTAATCTAACTACCATATTAATAATATTGGGTCTCCTTCACCTTCAGAAATGTTACTTTTCGTTACCTTCATAACTTGTATATATTTTCGTTACCTTCACAATTATATTATAGCTTAAATCAATTATAAGTTTAAAAAAATGAAATTAAAAATTATAAGTTGATATTAAATTAAAAATTATAAGTTATAGTAAATTAAAAATTATAAGTTAATATATTATAAACTTAAATCAATTATAAGTTAATAAGTTAATATATTAAATTATAAGTTTTAAAAAACAATTAAATTAGAAAATTTTAATTTTTTAAATACTTATGGTTCTAGACTATAAAAATTGTCTTATATTATATATATAATATTATAAATTATTCTTTACAAATATAAATTACTTATATAAATTATTATAAATATTCTTTACAAATTATAAATTATTGAATTATTCTTTATAAATATAAATTGTATTTACTTATGCTTTTAAATTATAAATTATTATATATAAATTATTCTTTATAAATACAAATTGCCTTTACATATGGTTTTAAATTATAAATTACAAATTGTAAATAAAAAAACAATTGATAAATTTTTTTATCATGATAGATCTTGCCCTAGACAAAACTATTAAAAAAAATTAACTAAAAAAATTTACCAGAGCAGAAATGTGAATTGCGTGAGATATCAATGAGAAGGAATTCGCAAAAATACCTGTGGCCGTCGATCTTGCAGGCTGTAGCCGTCGATTTTATTTGCCCTCCGTTTTTCTCCTGCGCCCTCGTGTTTTCTCAGACGCGTTTTTTCTGCCCTTTGTTTTTCTCCTGCGCCCTCGTGTTTTCTCAGACGGGTTTCTCTACGCCGCCGTCGTTTCTTTATGCGTGGTGAACGAAACAAAAACAAAATGTCATTTTTAGAGTTTGACGCTAAAAACTTAGGGCAAGATTTCTTAAAAAATGACTTTTCATTGTTTCACCCGCGTTTTTCGAGTTTCACGCACGTTTTTTTGCGTTTTTTTGCAGAAAATGCACCGCGATTTATAAGGATTACTTGGCTGTGAGTAATCAGGCGATTAACTCGCCTCTCAGTTTGCCACGCGAGTACTGGCGAGTCAGGCGAGTTTTGTGCGAGTTTTTCAACCATGATTTCGACAATATAATTTTAACATAAACATGAGATAACAAATGCTAGAGCAAAGCCTTTTTTTTAAGAAGACGGGATGACTCTTCAAATTCCTCAGATGGGATGCCAAAAGCCTTGACATATTTTAAATTCAAAAAAGAATTAATCTTCTCCAAAAGGCGTCCACTTTATGGCAAATAAAACTTTAATAAAAAGTTATTTAAATTTCTTCATGAAGGCGTCCCCCTTCAAGTCCCTCTTTTAACACAACTTAAGTTAATACCTTAAGACAAGGGATCAACTTAAGATTAGAACATTTTGCCTTGAAATGAAGAATTTCATCAAAAATAATACTTTTAAAAGGCCAAAGCTCAACCCTGAACAAATGCTCCAATAGGACATGATGAGCTGAAGACTGACAACTGGCAACTGCCAAAAATAGTATTTACTATAAATAGTAAATACCAAGGAAAAACCACAAAACCTCCAAGCAAGGAATCCCCTGATTCACCTCAACGAGCCTACGAGACTCTAGAATACGCTAATGAGTAACTGATAGGATCGCTGATGAGAAGGGGACATTACAGTCCGCCCTCCTCGAGATTGCTTGTCCTCAAGCAACCGCAAAGTTGGATGCTGCAAAATATGTTCACCTTCCCATGTAGCATCTTCAATAGGCAAGTTTCTCCATCTCACCAAATACTCCTTGATTGTTCGCCTCCTCAAGGATCGCTCCCTAGTGTCAAAAATCTCTTCTGGAAACAACACCAACTGCCCTTCTTCATCTAATGGAGGTAACTCTGAAGTAGCCACCACATTGTGCCCAAGTGCCTTCTTGAGACAACACATGAAAAACATTGTGAAATTTGCTATAAGCTGGGAGCTCTAACTCATACGCCACTTCACCAATCTTTTTGGTGACTTTAAATGGACCATAGAAACGTGGCTTTAACTTTTCAACACCATTCTTTTTGAGGGAAGACTACTTGTAGGGTTGGAGTCTCAAATAGACCATGTCTCCCACCTAAAAAGAACATTCAACACGTTGTTGATCGGCATATAACTTTTGTTGATTTTGAGCTTGCTGCAGATTTCTTTTAGTGACTTCAGGATGTCTTGATTTTGTTGAAGCATGTCCTTCGCCTGGGGAGCTCTACTATCACCCAACATCAAGTCTACAAAGTTAGGAGCATCATATCCATATAGAGCCATAAAAGGAGACATCTTAATTGACATGTGATAAGAGGAATTATAACAAAACTCCCCCAAATGAAGCCACTTAACCCAAGCTCTTTGCTGCCCCGAAACATAATTTCTGAGGTAACCTTCTAACCATTTGTTGACAATCTCAGATTGCCCATCCGTTTGCGGGTGATAATTAGTGCTTGGAGTGAGCATTGTACCACTCAACCTAAATATCTCCTACCAAAAAACACTTAGGAACTTGTTGTCCCTATCACTGGCAATGGTTTTAGGCACACCATGCAAACGGAAAACTTCTCTAAAGAACAACTCAGCTACTTGAGTTGTTGTAAATGAAGTAGCGATAGCATAGAAATGAGTAAATTTAGTTAATTTATCCACAGCAACATAAATACAATCACGGCCTTGCACCTTGGGTAAACCAGTGATGAAATTCATAGCAATACTTTCCCATTTGGGATTGGCAAAGGCTGCAACAAACCAGTAGGAAAAGAATGTTTGTTTTTATTCTTTTGACAAGTAGAACATTCTCTTATGTAATTCATGACCTCTTCCTTCATCCCTTTCCAAGCAAACCTTTCTCTGATCTGCTTGTAAGTTTTGAACATGCCTTAATGACCAGCAAGAGGAACATCATGAAAGGATTGTAAGATCTTCTTTTTAACTTAGATTCAGGTATTAGAAAGATTCTACCCTTATAGAAGATCAACCCATCAACCAGCTTATACCTTTCATCATCCAAATGACCTTCTACAATGTTGGTTGCAATCTGATTTTTTGCATAATCAGCAATAATTAAATCCTTCCAATCAGCTGAAAGCTCACAAAATGACTGTAAATGAGGCTTTTTGGATAAAACATCTGCAACTATATTGTTCTTTCCTTTGTCATACTCAATATCAAAGTCATAGGCCTGAAGTTTGCTTACCCATTTTTGTTGCCTTTCATTCAAATCTTTTTGGCGCATAAAATGTTTAAGACTATTATGATCAGTCTTAACTACAAATTTACTTCCCACCAAATATTGACGAAATTTAGACAAAGCATGCATAATGGCAAGCATCTCTTTGTCATAAATTGAGTATAACCTTTCCGCTCCTCTCAATTTTCTACTCTCAAAGACAATAGGGTGTTTGTCTTGCATGAGAACAGCTCCTACTCCTTCACCTGAAGCATCACATTGCAATTCAAAGGGTTTCTTAAAATCAGGTAGAGCCAATACTGGACATGAGCTCATGATTTGCTTGAACTTATCAACAACTCCTTGTGCCTTATCTGTTCATAGGAAAGCTCCTATCTTGGTAAGATTTGTAAGGGGGGGCTGCCATGTGAGAATACCCCTTGACAAACCTTCTATAAAACCCACACAAGCCCAAAAATCCCTTCAAGTGAGTCACATTCTTTGGAGGTGGCCAATCAATGATGGCTCTACTCTTTTCAGGATCAACTTTGACCCCCTTAGAATTAATAATATGGCCAAGATAGAGAAGCTCTGTCATCCCGAACTCACATTTTGATTCTTTGGCGAACAAACATTTTGCCTCCAAAATGCTAAGCACTTCTTCCAAATGTTGAAGGTGCTCCTGCCAAGACTTGCTGAAAATGAGAATATCGTCAAAGAAGATAAGCACAAACTTCCTCAACTGCTGCTTGAAAATCTTGTTCATACAAGATTGGAATGTTGCTGGAGCATTTGTCAAACCGAATGGCATGACAAGGAATTCAAAATGCCCATAGTGGCATCTAAAAGCAGTCTTTTCAATATCCCCTTCTCTCATCCTGATTTGGTGGTAACCAAATCGAAGATCAATCTTCGAGAAGTACATAGCTCCATGGAGCTCATCAATAAGCTCATCAATCCTAGGAATAGGATATCTATTCTTGATGGTCTTCTGATTCAATGCACGATGGTCAACACACATACGCATTGTGCCATCTTTCTTTTTGACCAACACTATTGCAAAAGCAAAAAGGCTTTTGCTTGGCCAAATGAACCCCACCTCCAAGAGTTCTTTGATTGTCTTTTCTATCTCATTTTTCTGCTTTTTTGGATAACGGTATGGAGAAGTGATGACCGGCTTTGCACCCTCTTCTAGCTCAATCACATGCTCACATCCCCTTTCAGGTGGTCTTCCTGGAGGTAAATCACCAAAGACTTTGCTCTTCTTAAAAGTAGAGCTTGAATATCAGGGGAATACTACCTTTTTTCATCAACTGGATCAGCTGGTAAGATCATACATTTTGCTGCCCATTCAACTTGATCATGACGGATCAGCCTCTCCATTCTTTTCAAGGACACAATTCGAGGGCCTCCATTAGACATCCCTCTCAAAACGACCTTCTTTCCATCAGCTTGGAATTTCAATTCCATGGTTTGCAAATTCAAGGTGATCTATCCAAGAGATTGCAGCCATTGTATTCCCAAAACAGCATCAGTATCACCAATGCCAACAACATAGAAGTCATCTTTTACCTCGTAATTTCCCAATTGCATGGAAAGATTAGGAATTTTCTTTGTGCAAGATATGGTAAAACCATCTGCTACCATTACCTTGAATCCTTCGAACTCTTCAGTCTTCAATCCCCTTTTGGTAACTAAGTCTTCGTCAATGAAATTATGAGTTGCTCCTGTGTCAATTAGAGCAACAATCCTTTGAGAACTAGCTAGTCCATGTTATAGCACCTGTACCCAAACTGATTACATATCCAGAAGTAGATTTTCGTTCATCCACTGAACCTGCCCAATCTAGTCTATATAACCAATCAATTGTGGATCCTTGCATCTGCCATACAGTATGCCAAAATCTGAAGTGCCCTTAACATATCTTAGCACTCGCTTCGCTACAAGCCAATGATCAGCTTTTGGAGCTGTCATGAAGCGAGAAATGTAGCTCACTACAAAACTGATGTCAGGTCTAGTGGCAGTGAGGTAGATGAGACTGCCCACTAGTTGCCTGAATGTCGTTTCATCAACTGGAGATGAATCAGAGGTGGCTGATAACTTCAGCCCCTTCTCCATAGGGGTGGAGGGAGGTTTGCAATCCTACATCCAAAACTTGTCAAGCAGACTCCGAGCGTATTTAGATTGAGAGATAAAGATACCACCAGCGGTCTGCCAAACTTCAATACCCAAACAGTAATGGAGAAGCCCCAAATCTGTCATCTCAAAAGCCTGACACAAATCCTGTTTGATTGCTGCAATCAAATGTGTTGAACTACCAGTAATGATCAAGTCATCAACATAGACAACAAGAAAGAGAATATCATCACTAGAGTGTTTGACATACAAATTAGTGTCAGAAGGGTTGCGCTGAAAAGCATGATCAACCAAGTATTGATCAATCTTGATGTACCATGCACGAGGAGCCTGTTTCAGTCCATAGGGTGCTTTCACGAGCCTACAAACTTGATGTTCTTTTCCGACAACCTTGAAACCAGGAGGTTGCGTCATGTAAACTTCTTCCTGCAACTCACCGTTGAGGAAGGCACTCTTGACATCCATTTGATGAACTGTCCATCCAAATTGGGCTGCAATAGCGAGAAGAAGACGAATTGTGCTCATCTTGGCAGTAGGAGCAAAAGTCTCCTCGTAGTCAATGCCCTCCCGCTGTGTGAATCCCCAAGCAATTAATCTTGCCTTGTATTTATCCAAAGTGCCATCTACATGATACTTGACCTTATAAACCCATTTGCAGCTGATAGGTTTCTTCCCAGGAGGAAGATCAGAAAGAACCCAAGTGTGATTTTTCAGAAGACTATGGTATTCTATCTGCATAGCCTTTTCCCACTCTGGAATTCCTTTAGCCTCTGAATATGTCTGAGGCTCATAGATGTTGTGTATGTTGGCCATAAGGGCATAATTGACTGTGTTTTGTTGCTTGCTCATTCTGCAAGCTGATCTACCCTCAATGAGTTCATCATTATGAAGATCTCCGATAGTCTTGAGCCACCACTTAGGCCGACGAGTAGAAGTACCAACATCTGGAGTAGGAGAAACAGCATCTTCTGGGATTGTCGGAACAAAGTCATCTGGATATGAATCCTAAGGAAGATTAGGTGGTGCTATATCATGACCGATAGACTCATCATCTTCAGAGTCAGAATGCTCTGAAGCCCTCCCATCAGGGGAACCAAGAGGAAGACGAACACCATCATCAAGAACCTGCATAGGCTAATCCTCAGGGCTAGTAGTAGGAACAAATGGACCAGTAGTCTCATCAATCACAACATCACGACTGAATATGAGACAATCCGTCTCCACATCAATCAACCTGTATGCCTTGTGATTGTCGCTGTAACCAATAAACATAAGTTTCTAGCTCTTGGAGTCCAACTTGGCACGCTTGGCTTCTGGAATCCATACATGAGTGGTAGAACCAAAGACTTTTAGATGGCCCACTTTGGGCATACATCCTGACCAAGCTTCTTCTAGAGTCATCTTCTTAACGGCCTGGGTAGGTGACCGATTCAGGAGGTAAACTGCAGTATAAACTGCTTCAGCCCAGTATTTCTTAGGGACATATTTGTACTCCATCGTAGAACGAGCCATTTCAGTAATGGTGCAATTCCTACGTTCAACGACACCATTCTGCTGAGGGGTGTATGGTGTGGTGAGTTGGCGTTTGATGTTGTGTTGAGCACAAAAAGTGGAGAAGTCAGCTGAACAAAACTCCCCCCCATTATCTGACCTTAGAGTAACAATTTGAGAATTTGATTCCTTCTCAACTAAGGCCTTATACTACTAAAATGTACTGAACACGTCTGATTTATTTTTCAAAAATACACCCACATTTTCGACTGAAATCATCAACAAATAATAAAAAGTACTTGGACCCAGTAACAGATGGAGTGTTCATTGGTCCACATACATCAACGTGAAATTGAAGTACCTTGGAGGCACACCAAGAATCACCATCCGAGAACGATGTTTGATGCTGCTTTCCAACTTGACAAGCTCCACAAACTCCATGATTTTGAGTTTGGATCTCAGGTAGACCAACAACCAAACCCTCCCGAGACAATTGAGAGAGATAGTGCACGTTCAAGTGCCCATAACACTGATGCCAAAGTTTGCTGATGGAATTACTTCGGGCTGCCAGAGCATGCTCTTGAGAATCACCGGAATCAGTAAGTCTATACAGACCATGATCCTCAAGTCCCATAGCAATCGTAGTACGAGTCACCTTATCAACAATGCTGCAAGTGGACGAACTGAAAATAGCATCCAACTGGGAAGAATGCTTCATGATCTAGCTGACGGAGAGAAGATTATGTTCCATGCCTGGAATATAGTAGACATCAAGAAATAGTAAATTTCTTCCTCCAAAGTGAATTTGAACATTGCCCTCACCGGAAACTGTGTACTCTTCGTCGCCTCCAAAAATCACTGAATCAGTGAAAGGTTCATATTTGGTGAACCAATATTGACGATGAGTAAAATGCCGAGAAGCCCCTGAAACAATATACCAGGCAGAAGATTGGACTGGATCTGCAATTCTCTTGGCCATAAAAGCATAAAATGCACTCTTTCTACTCAGTGTGCTCTGCGACATGTGCCTTTTGTTGAGACCCTCCTTGCTTCTTTTGTTTAGAAGCCATCTAAATTCGATAATCAGCCTTCATGTGACCATATTTATGGGAATAATTGCACTGAACGTTCTTCTTCTTCTTGCTGTCCTGAAGAACCAGAGCCTTTCGACTGAGAAGATTGAGCCTTCCCTTTGTTCTTAGCAGAAGATTTGGCAGAGAACGCTTGCTCTGTGCAGGTGGAACTGGTACTGCTTCCAAACTGTTGTCGCCATCGATCCTACTGCAAGAGCTTGTTGCAAAGATCTTCAAATTTGAGATCAACATTGGTGGAGGTGATATTCAGCGTCTCGATGAAATGCTCATACGAACGCGGAAGACTCTTCAGAGTAATGACCACCATATCTTCTTCCTCCATTGTTCGGCCAATCGCCTCCAACAAATCACGAGTGTCCTTAATCTTCGTGAGATGTTCCTATAAGGACATTTTCTCATCCATCATGATGGAAAAAAGCATGTTTTTGAGAAAGAACGCTCTGCTCTTGTCGGAGGTTTCATGAAAAGCCTTTAAATGATCCCAAATTTCCGGAGTAGTTTTGCCAGACGGTACCTGAGGTAGCTTCTCATCTGTGATGGAGAGTTTGATGAGCATAACGGCTTCCCGGTTGCATTCATCCCATTTGTCCTGGTCCTTTCCAACAACAATGGGACGAGCTGAGTTCCCCAAAACGATCTGATCGAGGCAACGATATTTGAAGATTGTAATCATGCGTTGCTTCCAAGTGTTGTAATTTTTCCCATTGAACTTCTAGTTGCTTTCGAGCATTATGTTCGTCAGAGATGCCATCATGTACACTGAGGTCAAACTGGTAAAGGCAAAACGAAAACAAAAATTACACAAACTCAAAGTGGAAACCCTAACATGGATTTTGAGGCACGTTGAAAGCAAAACCCAAAAGATCTAAAGAGTACCCAAGAAAGGATGTTGAAAACCCAAAAAAAATTTGAATACCCAGAAAATTTCGTCAACACCCAATTGCACAAATTTTGAGGCACGAAAAATGAGGCACCCAAAAAAAACTAACAACAACCCAATTGAGATCTCGAAAAACCCAGAAATAATTTGCAATCAAAAAAAAATTCTGACCTGAAATCAAAACCCTAGCCGAAATCAGAAAAACCCTAAACGGCCATGGATGCTCAAAAAAATTACAAAAATGAGCTCGAATCTCCACGAAATTGAGGCAAAAAAAAAGAGGCCAAATCCTAGGCGACCTTAGAAAGAGAGATCACTTCAAAAATCGCGGCCTTAGATCTCAAAAAATATGAGAAAAAGACGTTTGAAGTTGCGTCTAGAAAAACGTGAAAAAACGCATCCAAAAGAGACGTCGCACGTGGGCAGTGACGTGCAGAGAGGTCGCGCGCACAAGAGACACAAAGGCGCCTAAACACGTGCAGACGCATCTTCAGAAGAGCACGTAGATCCAACACAAAGACACGAAAATCGTGTCAAAACTGGAGATTCACAGTCGAAGATCCCGTGACGCCCTCAAAGGTTTGAATCGCGCCAAAACAAACAGAGAAGGCGGCACGAAAAAACATGTCTCGCAAGAGGTCGTGCCCAGCAAACAACAAATCGCGACCTCAACCCTTTAGCAAAAACGCAACCAGAAAAGGTCATGAAAGACACGCGGCGAGCCATGCACATTAAAAAATTTTGAATTATAGCCAAAAGAAGGCCCACAAAAAATTAAAACAAAGGTGCCCAGAAACCCTAGTCTACTCTGATACCATGTTCTAGAAAGAACTGGAAATTCTAACTTAACTTATTAATATGAAAAGAAGTTACATTATATAGAAGAGACAAGTTACTGAAGATATTAAATATCTACCTACAATCTACCTAACAGATACTGTAGAAACAGTAAAAGCCTAAACTAATACAATACAATATAATATTGACCATTAACAAGAATAAATATAATATTCTAACAAAAATAAGGATTGGAACCTTATTGGAAATAAATATTATTTACTAGCAAAAGGATTATTGTAAGTCTTTAATTTAATTTAATTATATATATATATATTTATGAAATATATATATATATATATATATATATATGTTTATATACGATTATGCAATACTGATGCTTGCAGCAATTATTGATCCTTATAGTAATTATGATTCTTCCTTTATTATAAATATGGATAATAGATTCTTAAAAAAATCTATTTTGAAATTAGAGAAGTTATTGCAAAACACGAAGGTCAATCAACCTTTCGAGTTCACGAGAGGTGAAGGCCTAACAAACCCACCATCAAGTACGCCACCCTTGAGATGGAGCACTCGTGGGCCAGGAGGCAAATGTGTGCTCTCAGGCTTGGTGGAAGGGAGGTAGTCTTCACGCTCTTATCAAGCACGCTACCACCGAGATGGAGCGCTCGTGGACTAGGAGGCGAATAAGTGCTCCTGGGCTTGATCAAGGAGGACGGAGCGCCTCCAAGATGGACTGAGGGATGGAAGGGTGGCCCACCTTCCATGCTCTCGCAGTACAAGGGCGACCAACCTTGAGACTACGGTTTGCAAGCATTTCAACAAATTCCTAATGAGATTATTAGGGGGAATCCACATTGGAATGGCTATTGCCTTAATTAGATTTTGATGTGACTAATGTCCATGGATATCATGATGTTTACTAATGATTAGTCATATGTATATTTACATGGCTTATGATTTAATGTCAATTTCTAGTGACTAATATTATGTGAAAGACGTAAACTAGGATTCATATCTTATAAAGGACATTTCAATTGGTAAATTTATAATCTTAAATGCTTTAAATTTCTTATTTTGGATTCAAATTGTGGTTTTAGGGCAAAATCTAGGAATATCTCAAATAGGGGACATTACAACTTTGGAGTCCCCTTGCCTTACCAATTAGTCCACAGGAACTCAAGAAACAAGCTAAAGGTCTTCAAATTGATTACGCCTGAGAAGGGGACATTACACGCAAGGGTTCTCACCCCCCATTTTAGGTACCCCACTTGAAGTTCCACTAAATCCTTTGCCTTTCCGACCCCTGACTTCTTAATACCAATCTCAACCTCTTGCAAAGTGAAAAGTTTTGTAGAGCTCTTGACCAAGGGGGTGGGTTAACCTCTAATTCCTTCTCATAAAGTTGTCTTGCATACTCAAACCACTGACTAGCTGAAATGTAATTTTCAGTTTGTTTCTTTTTTAGCTGAAGCTCCTTCCAAAAAATCTTGGAGTTATTCTTCCCAATGTAGATTAGATCTTCCCACCTTGTGTTCATGAAATCAGCTTTTTCCTTTCTTAAAATCTGATTGTACAGCTTGATATTTATCTTCTACTTACCATGCTCTTTCAAATTTCTTGCAATTTTGCATTCCTCATCAAACCAACCATTAATTGGAAAACAATTTGTTTTTTATTTCTTATTTTTTGCCCTTTTGCACTTCCCAAGCCCTCCTTGAATTATATTTGTCAACTCATAACTATTGAAGCTTTGAAAGTGAGTTCACTCCTCCTTAATTAGTCTCTCAATTGATTCCTTGAAGATCATACAATTTTCTTGCATCAAAATAACTTTTCCCTTTAGAGAAGGTTGTCTAATACATTGAGTTCTCCTTCCATGCTGCCTCTTTTCTTGCAAATCCTTTTTGCTGTCTCTAATAATTGTTGTTAACTTTGTTGTCTTGCGAACATTTTAACCACCGATGATTTATCTATTGGATGTACCTTTGTATATGGCTTTGTTTGTTAGCGGGGGTCCGCATAAGTTTGTTATGGCGTATCCTTGATGTTGAGGTGTAATGTCCCTTACTTGGTTTTCCCTAGAATTCGCTTGTTGATTAGGTTTAGGGTTTCTTCTTTTTCAAATGAATGTTCTCTTTGACTAAGTAATCTTGGATTGAAGTCTACATTTAATATTTTCACATATACATATATTTGTTAGCATTAATATCTAGATATCCAAATATAAATATAATCACAAATCAATAATAAAGACATATGAGGAGTGGCATGGGTAGAGTCGCCCAAAGCTATCCATCTAAGCCCAAGAGCACAAGCGTCCTATCAAGACAACCCACCCCTTGGCCCCGAGCAGCATGAACGTCTCGGAGTGGCATGCTTAGAGGAAACACTTGTACTTTCTTTCTTTACCTGTGCCATCACTTCGAAAAACACTCAACCTACTAGGGGAAGCCAGCAGAGCTTATAAGTGGTTTCAGGCCTACCACCCCTCCATGGCCACAACGGATTGTTAAGTGGGGTTTTTAGGCACCACCTTTCTCAAGCCCTTCCTCTCTAGTAGGCTTGCAAACACTTAAAAGACAATCTTTTAGCAATCAAAGACATTTGTATTTATTACTGATTTCCTTAAGTTAAGATAAACATCATTATCATCATGATAATACTAAAGAAAGCATTACACCAATAATCAGATTAGCAATATATGTTTCTTATATTCAAAATATGCTAATTATTATTGCTAAGTGAGTACATCACCTGAACTGCTGTGTCTGGCCATGACTCTTTATTCCTTAATCGCCTTCCTTCAATCTTACATTTGATTGATCATAGGATAAAAACATATATAAATAACTATCAATGTATTCATTTTTATATTAAGATCGTAATTACTTATAAGGCTCAATAATTGCTACAAGCATCATTATTACATGATCATATATATAATATATATATATTTCTAATTGATTTCATTTTACAATAAATACTTGGGCATGCACATATATATATATTCCACATGATATATATTTATATTTATAATAATATTAAACTTACAGCTCCAATATATTCTTGACAATATATTTTATCCAATTGAATACTATACTAATTCCCTCAATCTTGGCTCCCGAATCATATTATTCCCTTCTAAAATCTGTTGGTCTATATCCCATATGTTTTGGCTGTTATACCAAACATATAATGCAGAGTTCTTATTTTATTTTTCCCCTCCCACGCTGTTTTACCCAAACTCATTTAATTCATTTTATATCCCCAAGAAGGGATACGTCTATTCATAGGGAGGTAGCTTTTAATCATTATGATGCCCCTTTGTTAATCGCTGCCTCTCCCCGCTACCTTTTCACAAGTTTGATCGCTGTTGTTTATAATAATTAATATGCCTCTAGAATCGGTGCCTTTCAATTTAGGATTATTATTTGTTTATTTAACAAAGGCTTAGTCTCATTTAAATAATATTATTTTCTTGTGAATTCTTATTATTATATTAACTATCTTATTTATTATAATATTTGTATTATAAATATAATATTATATATGATCATTATAATTATAATAATAATATTTAGGTTGCTATTATATTTGCATATTTTGATATTTATTTACTTAGTATATTAGTAAATCGCTAAAATGTGTTTTGTGATTATTATTTATTTATTTGCATTTTTCAATATGTTACAATTTTGGGGACATGACATGAGGCCAATTGTCATTTTGTCAGACGTTTCTAATTTCCTTGTTGATAAAGCGGTTACATTAACCGCGCCATTACTCTTTTGGTTGATGTCACTCTTTGCTGAGGCCCGTAGGAATCACACCTGGTAGCAGGCATTCATACTCCTTCCTAGTAGCAACTAAATTGTTTTTCTTTCCTCAATGGGATTAGCATGTTAACAAAAAAAATAGAGACACGCCAAGTATAGTGGCATCTCTTCTTTGGAAGTTTCTATGATTCATAGTTGGCAACAGTTTAAGCAAATATTCTTAAACCTACTAACATAGTAAGGGGCTTGCATGATAGGCAACAAACGAAAGGTGTTTTCTTCCTTTTGTTGTGATCCTGGTAGAATCTTTATTGGCTGGCGACGGCTCTGTCAAGCGTCTGCTTTTACCACGCGTTGTAGTTCTTTGCTATTTTAGTCTCACGTTTTTATCCTCTAATGTCGGTTGTGCCTTTATTAGTTGATGAAAAATTAATTCTTGGGCAGCTTAACCATTTGAGCGGCTACTTTCCTATAAGCACAGCATTTGTATGTGGGTTGAGGGATAGGAGGGAGAGTATTGAGAGGATTTACCTGATATATTCCTCCTAAGACAGAAGGAGAGTAGTATAGAAAAATGGCATATCCTCCTCCTTTGTTGAGTACTGAGATGAGAGAATGTAAGAGAAGGTTATAGTATTTCATTGGTTGGCTGATATATAGACCTGTTGTTGTGTGTGTAAGAGAGAGGATTGTAAAATCCCTATTGTTGGACTATGTGCCTTTGAGTCAAGGATGTATTTTAATTTTGATTAATAAAGATAGTGTTTGACGCTATTGGAAAATGTATCCAAGTTTCCAAATTCTATGTAAGGCAACCTGATTCAGAAGTTGAAGAACCGATTGGCAAAAGCAGTCAGTTGGTCGTAGCAAACAATTGGCAAGTGAACAATCGATTGGAAGGTAAATGGTCTCCATTGCTAAACCTAAAGACCCAAAACTGATTGCAGGGGGTTTGTGCGAAACACATCATAATCATACCTTTTGATGCTTGTAAGATTATGAGAAAGGATGAAGATAAGAGTATTGGATACTTGGAGTGATTGTCAAACCTTCTATCATAATAAAACATGTAAAGGAGTTCAAATTCATTGCACAGAGAGTCTCCATATGTTGTAATCTCCCTATATACATGGTTAGCCAATGTATAATTTGAGATTTTTCTTGTGTTTTCCAAACATCTTGTTTTGTTCCTTCATTGTGTATAACCAATTGTTCGTTTGACTCATTGTCCTAACAGAGGAATCTTACATAGATATATTATTCTTGACACTCGTGAACTTAGGCCTTGGAACCAAACTTCAATTAAAACAAGCCATTGTTAATCCCCCCAGAGCTCAAAGTCTTACGTAAATATGAATTCATTAGTGAAACTAAAGCCTTTGCAAATATTGTGAAGCTTGTAAATATGAAAAATTGCAAGAAATAAGCTATTTTACTTTAATTCAATTAATTAAAGATTAAAGAAAATAAGACATTGGTTACAAATTTTACCCCTTTTATTGAAGTCAATTAACTCTATTTGTTTATGTAACATTCTTCCTATCTTGAAGAGGTCTTGAAAGGAGAACATAAAATAAATCTTCACTTGAATTAAATTAATGTAAAGTTTTTATAAAATTAATTATATTTTCAATTTATTTTAATTTTTTTTTTTTTGATAAATGTGAAGTTTTTATGTTTTATTATCATTTTTAATTTATTCGATAAAAATAAAGAAACTATTTTTTGGATATTTTAAAGAAAATAAATGTTTGGTGATGAGTTTGATCACTTTTAAATTGAGCCAAATAATATTCAATTTAATAATAAACATAAACTCTTTTTTCACCAGAAAATAAGTATTTAGTCATGAGTTTGATCCCTCTTATTTTAATTCAAGTCAATTAATATTCTTTTTTTAGATGCAAGACTCTTTTGTCTTCTAACAATCTTAATTATTTGAAAAGAACAAAAAAGTAAATGTCTCATCAAAAATTTGATTTCTCTTTACTTTAATTCAAGTCAATTAAGATACAAATTTTCAGTAAATATAAGGCTCTCTTAAATTCTAGTGACATAATTTTTTTAAAATAAACGAAGAAAATAAGTGTTTAGTCAGACGGTTAATTTCTCTTATTTAATTAAAATTGAATTCACCAAAATACATTTTAAAATTGAAATAATCTCTCAAATATCCCAGAAACTAAAGAATTTAAAAAAGGCATTCATTTTAAAACTGAACAACCCATTTTCTTTAGATTAAAGATCAAAAAATCTTAATAAATTATTAAAAATATGGTACAATTCAGTACATTATATTTAATTTTAGCCATTACCTTACAATGGAAAATTTTGCCACCACAAAACTGCATCCCCGGCCCCGAATCCCCCATCCCCAAATCCCAAAAAAAACACCGACGAATATCCATTTTTATGGTAAATGTAAGGCCCCCTAATACGAATCGACTAATATTCATTCCTTTGGTAAATGAAACTATCTTTTGTCTCCTAGCGGGCTTAACCTCATGTCCCCATGCGACTGCTTAACTCTATTTTCTGCTTAAATTTAAGCAGCAGGGGTGTTCCCATGCATAAATTTTATTTTTGGGAAAGGATAATTTGGAATCTTTTCCTATTTTAATGGAGCAGCTACTGTTTAGGAATTGAAAATAAGTTGTGAAAAAAGAGAGGGGGCTAGAAATAAGCAGCAACTGCATATTTCTAAAAATCCACGTGGCTCCACAAATTTCTTTCCCTCTTTTTTAATATTTGATTTTGTTTTTATTTTTCTAATTTTTTATTGTACAAATTATTATTAATACTATTAATACAAATTTAAGCTGGCTGCTTAAAAATAAGCAGAAAAACTAAGCATTCATGGGGCCATCAGCTCCACAAATAACTCCTAAATAAGTTGAGCAGTGACTGCTAGCCAAAATAAGCTAAGCAACCGCATAAGGACATCTCGAAGTATTTGAGAAAAACAAAGAAATTAAGTGTTCAGTCAAAAAAGTTCAATAAATTCAAGTCAAGCATATGCAATTCTTTGTAAGGCTCTTAATTCTTGAAGCCACCTTGAATACTTCAAAAAGACAAAATAAAATGTTGCAATCTTAAAGATAAATGACCTGAATATGATCGAGCACCGATCTTGCAGAGTTCAACGAAATGCCCCGCTCAGCAGACGGACCGCCGCAAATCAGCCCTACTCTTAACGCCCGCTCCTTCTTCCCGCCACCCTTTTCCGCAGCTTCGCTTACTCTTTGAACTGCCGCGCGAACATTGAAATTCCGTTTACTTGTTGTGCCTTCAAATCGGCTATGTAACCTTAAATTGTCCCTCAATTTGAACCTAAAACAGCTCAAATTGGCCCTGACGAGGCTTAAATTGGTCTCTGCACTAAATCTTTTTGTCGCTGGAATCCGCATTGGCTTTGAAATGTTATTTATCATCCCTGAAGCTGCCATAGCTGACCTCTTTTTGTAGAAATTGTACAAAATTAGCAGCCAGAATGCTTTTCAAACCCTTGCATGTAGAAATTGCAGCACAGTAGGTAGCTGTTCGAACCCTTTGAGAAAAAAATAGCAACCATATGATTTGAGGAGAACAGTATTATTGTATAACTAATTTGGTGGGAAGACTTGATATATTCCCGAGATTCCTTGAAACAACTCATTCGTAAATCGCTCGTCTGGCGCAGAAAGATTTGGCGTTTGTAGATGCCGGCTTCCTCCTTGGCCAGGTTCTTCCGCCTCATTGAGACGCTCGCTACAAAATTAAGTAGTTGATGTTTGTTTAGTGTCTTGTGTCGAGAGTATGATGTCTTTTTTCTTGGCTGGGCTAGGCTGAGTTCAAATTTTTTATTGGAAAGAGATAAGTTTAGGTATTATTTAATATGTATTTGATTCGAAAATGTATTTTATGAACTCTTTGGAATTATATTTTATTTGCCTATAGGCTAGTTGAACCCAAATTTGACCAAACCAAATGGAAATTTATTCTCCTAAGCGCAAACCAAATTTGCACATTAAACATTAGTAGTGCAAATCCATTCTCGGAACTATAATCCAAACCTTGTAATATATTTAAGTAAAATTAAAAGATGTTCTTTAATCATTTACTTTCTATATTGTTTAAGTTTTGTATATTTATGTTTAATATATTGGCTTGGCCTCGAAAAAAGTGAATCTTATATAGGATTGATAAGATTGATCTTATAATTTTACAATAGTTTAGAAGGATTATATACAAATAAGTAATCAAGTAAGATAATTTAAATTATATTGATTGTAACATAATTTTTTTCAAAAAAATTAAGGTATTTAATTTTAAAAATTATTGTGAAAAATAAATGTTGGCATTGACTAGAATTCAAACATTTTAATAGAACAAATAGATATTTGCATTTTTAACAATGACTATGGTTTTATATGCTCTCCAAAAATATGTGGATCAAATTCAAGCCCCTTAAAGTCAAACTCAAGCATTGCATGAATGATAATTTGATATGCAAGATTGCTCTAGTACGCACAAGATCGTCCTAACACAATGTATACTTTTGAAACCTACGTTGCTTCGATCTCTAATGTCTAGTTGTGAATAAGGATAATGATATTTAGGAATACCTTTAGTGAAGTTGATGGATTGCTAGGGTCAAGTTCTCTTAGTTCAAGCCCCTTAATTAGTTGACTTTACAACCTTGGGTGAATGTTAAAAGATAATATTATCAAGCATGTAAATGGTTTATATTTAACTCTAAAGCAAAATATTCCTAGAATGATTGTTCTTTGATAATTAATCATATAAATGGATTGCATAAATGAATGTCTTTAATTACCTATTGGGTGAAAATTATGTGATCATCTTTTCAATAGATTACACAACCTTGATTTCAACCACAGCTGTGTGAGATATAATCTCTCCTTTCGGAAAGGGGAGGTGCCCTTCTTACTGCTTACAGAAGTTAAGAAAAACTAATTAAATATTCACAAAAGTATACAATACAATTATGAGATGGGGATGTGTCACATTCATACTTCTCTCTTTTTTTAGAGAATATGTTTTACAATGCTTCACAGTTGATAGTTCTCATTTGATACAACTTTAAACTAAAAACAAAACAATAATTCCAATATCTTTCTCTTGTCAAAGCAAATCTTAGAGATACCAGGTATGATAATAATAAACAATAAAAGGAGAAAGAAAAGCTCACAAAGGCACAAAGTCATTATGTAGCTTGTCACCGATGGATCCTTGAGAGATGTAATGTTTGTTGTATTAGAAGCACAAAGTCTTCTTAGATACAGTAATTCCACGAACAACATGAATAATTACAAGCACAAAGTCTTGTAGATAATCCACCAATAGTTACCCAAACATAAACACAAATTCGAATAAAGAGTGCAACACAAAGTTTACACAAATTTATTCAAAGCCCTTATATCTCACACACTAATCGTTGCCACTCTTAATCAAATCCAAAAGACTATTGATCCAACACAAAGTATGGTATGGAACTTTCTTCTTTATTGATCAAATCAAATTCACAAAATTGAACACAAAGTTTCAATGCTTGTTTCACAAAAGGGCAGCACTTCGTTGCAAAAGATAAAAGATAAAAGATTACAATAGGATCCTCTCTTATTTATAGATGGGAGAGGAGAGTAAATTTAGGAAAATCAGAAGATTAAATGTAGGAGAAAATCTAGGAAAATCTGATCTAATTAACTAGTTGACTTTTCCAAAAATGTCATCCATCTTTTTAGGAAAGCATCTATGTTTTTACATGTAATTACATTTCTCAAAAAGACATCTAAGATGTCGAGAACTATTTACAAAATACATAAATGAAAGCAAAAACTATCTAACACTGGAGAAGAAAATAAGTCTTCATGATTCCTTGCATTGGGTGTAGAACTCTTCATATTTCTTCTTTGTCTCTAGGATGAATGCCTCATCTAGACCAACTATGTAATCTGCAATGGTGTGAACTCTGGTGATTGATCTTTTGGAAGATGAGTGAATATTTTTACATATGTCAAGATGCATCTTGAGATTATCAAGAGAAATCTGCAAGTCATAAATTATGTGCATGGAGGTCTTTGAGGAGTTGACATCCTCTACTTGCTCCATGAAAGCTTCCTTGTAGATCCGTGAAAGTTCACTGATCGGGAGAAAAATACGATCTTCATCAAGGAGCTTACCTGGTAACTCCTTAATTTCATCTTCTAGGATAGCCCGATAGCCTTTGACATCTTCTTGTAATTGGTGGAGATCTTCAATAAGAGACTCGATCACCTGAATGCAGTGCTTGAAAGATTCTCTTACCTCCACATATTTCTCCTTGTCGGGAATTACCCAAACTTCCACCAACATACTTAGCTTTACCTCTTTCATTTGTGACCAAAATGAGAGGCGTTTGTCCATTTTTCCTTGCTCTTGGGAAAGTACGCTTTCTTCTTTATCAAGCTCTAATTTTAGCGTGGCTATCTGAGTAGCCTTCTCATTCGCATTAGTTATAATCTAGGAACCATGTTCTATCATTTCATCAATGAAATCATATAACATTTTTCCTTTAGAAGAAAATTTCTTTGCCTTATGTATTGTCGGTTCCTCAATGCTTATCATAGCCATAGATTGTGTATTTCTTGAAGAACCTGCTAGTTTTCTCAAAATAGTTCCATAATGATCGACCTTCTCTTTGTACACATCTCGGTCATGCTCCATCTTATCAAGCCTTCCTACCAATGCATCTAGGACAACCTGTACATCTGCCTTGGCACTTTCATTTGTCACTTTGCCAAGCTAGATTTTGGTGACTGTGTAATCTTCCATGGCAACATCACCTTCTTCACGCGGGGGTAGACCAATCTCTACAAACTTTTGACCAGCTTTGTCAATATGAAGCCCAGAATGAACTTTTTCCTTTTTCTTCCCCTTGGCCTTTGGAGGGGCTATCTCCTCTAGATCAAGCTCTTATGGAGAGATCATTTGTTTCTTTCGCTTTGATACTTGAGATACCAACCAAGGAGGAAGAGAGGAAGTATAAGCTTCTTGACTTGTCGTCAACTCTTATGTTGTAGCTACTTCCATAGAAATGAATGGTATGGTAGCAATCGGGACAGTGTCTGTCATGATTGCTTTAGTAGATTGCATCTCAAGTTGACTCTGTAAGGACTCATTCATGAATCTGTTGAATTCAGCTTTAGATGAAACATCAAAAGATGGAGATGACAAGCTTGGAATGAATGAAGGGGAGCTTGATAAAATATCAACAACTTGAATATTTGCAACTACAAGAGGAGTGTTTGGATTAGGAGGTGTATGAGGAACATTTAAAGTAATAGGTGATGATGTTTGGGGAAGGTCTTCAACAACATTCTCATGTGGGGATAGAGTTTGTTCTTCATCATGCATGTCTTCCTCTTTATCACCTTCTTGTTCAGCTTCTTGTTCACCCTCTTGTTCACCCTCATCTTCTTCGGACTCTTGATCTTCTGGACAATCATCTTCTTCACCAAACTCTTCTTCAAAATATTCTTCAGAATCTGATTCCTCGCTTTCATTTCCTTCTTCTTAGGACTCATATTTTACAAAAATTGACTCTTTTCCTTTTGAGTGAGTCTATTCAAATCCTATGGCCTCTTCTTCTTCAACTACTCGTGTATCCTTTTTTGCCAGCAATGAATTTGATTTTATAACCTTTTCGAGAAGAAGAGGGAGTAGCCGCATGCTTGTCTTCTGTGCAAAATTCATTTTGTTGGTTGGCTTCTGCTCCAAGTACTTCTCTTTCTAATTTTGTCTTGAAGGCTTTCATCTGGAAAGCATGTTTGTGCAACCATTCTGCTATGTTGGACAATACTGGGGCAAGCATTTCCCTAATGGAGACACTTTCCTTTTTAGACCATTGTATTGCAGGAAAAGGTCTCCCAAAGATTTCATTTTCATTGTAGGCAGCATTCAAGATGTCGCTAGGGTCTTTGAAACCCTCTGGCAGGTCAGCCACACCAAGATCTCTAATCTTCTCTACGGTTAGCCTACAGTAATCCATTTTGTGGATTTCTTCATCTCTACATTCTACCCAAATGTCTTTGAAGCGGTACTTATGCTAGTGACCTTTCTTTAATTTCCTATTCACATCCCAATAGCCAAAGTCAAATCTATATTTTTATGTCCTTATTGTCATGAGCTGCATCTCTATAGCTATAGATTTTTCCTTTTGTACACTATGAATGGTATATCTACCAATCATCAATGGAAATTTGAAACTCAGTTTGTGAATCCTTATGTGTTCTTTGTGAATTGAAATTAGCTATCTACATAGCTCCATGAGTATCCACTTATCTGAGGGATATTTGGGCAACATGCAAGGACACCCAGTGTAGCAACCTACCCTCATGTAAGTGAAAGTTGTAAATTGCAAGAATATACATCCAACCTTACTCACCACTGTTTAGGCCTCGTTAGATACTCTCTTCTTTTCGAGAGTTGGGTCGAAACTCAAAAGGAGAGTTGCAAAGAATGCATCGGTAACCCTCCTAAAATGATGAATACTTTCCCTCAGCTCCAACTGATAGAAATATTTGTACACAGGCACCGAGTGTTGGTTCCCCTTTGTAGATAACCCTGGGAATTGCCTCATTATAACAACAACATACACCAAATAAGAAGTCATATATAAATTCAAAGTGGTTGGCACATTTATTAATTGCTCATGGATTTCATCACTGATTTGGGTTCCCTAATCAATATGAGCCTTCTTTCTTCGTATGATCTATATGTATTCATACATCCAATCTTGAAAATGAGATGATTTTGGAAAGCCTTTGACCCTGCTTAGGAGTGTGATCATATCCCTGACATCCTCTTTGAAGTCACTTCGAGGAAGTCCCTTCGACCATCTTGAAATACTGGGGCTCAGTGTTTTCAACCACTGGTTGTTAATCAAATTTTTAGCCTTATTTGGGTCTAAATCATAGGCCTCTTGTGCCTATTGAATTGAAATCTTTGCATATTGTTCCAGGGTGATCCCACAATAGTGGTTTACAATTTTTGGCCAAAGTGGACACTGAAATTATTATTTTAACTAAATCTCCACATTTAGGCACCTATAGCGGCTAAACCATGAGGAATTTGAAGATTATGCAAACTAGAGTCTTATCACATTTTGTCTGTAGATTCTAAAAATATTTTTTTCAAAATTTTTGGAATCATATTGCACTTCTTTTTCCATCTCCCACGAAAACTGGGTTTTTTAAGAAAATAACATTTTTAAAAAGTGACGCACACCATATAACGAATAATTTTTTTTCCATCAAGTATAAAATTCTAATTACTTCAAATTTAGATTTTTAACTTTGATATCTAGTGCTTCCACTTGGTTAGATAGTTTTTTAATGAATAGTTTTTCTTTAATCAAGTTTCGAAGTCAAACCAATTACAATTCAGACATAACGCGATTGTATAACGCGTAAATTTTTTTGTATATATCGAAATTCAATTTATTTTATTTGTTGGATCAAGGACTTCACTATCTGGTGCACTCATATTTTTCAAATTTATTTTTTGATAATCTGTTATTTTTTCACATGTGCAGAACAAAGACCTTCATTTTAGATGAAAAAACTATATTTAATAAAACTAAAAAAACAAATACATAATAAAACCAAAACATATTAGAATTATATTCATTGGATAGTTGTTCCAAGGAAAACCTAATTCCATTTGGGTTTGTGAAGATTCCTCCATTTTCATCCTCAACCCGAGCTTCGAAGTGCCAAAATTTAGGTCTTTTTGTGTCTTAGTGGGGGGTGAGGAATAAGGGGGTTCGCTCGAACCTGGGTTCGAGCGACCCTCCTTCCCATAATGGGAATGGTGGTTTCCCACATGCAAAGGGGTTCGCTCAAACCCTGGTTCAAGCGAACCTCTTTGGGGTTCATTCGAACCTAGAGTTTGCTCGAACCCCCCAAAATGATTTTTTTTAATGGGTCATGTTTTTGGAAGTTTTCCTTCCTCACTCGAATTGTAAACCACTTTTTTGGGTTCACCCTCCATGTGTTGAACTCCGAAAACAATGCCAAATAATTTGGGTTCTAGTCTCAGCATTACCTATTTGGAAGAATCTATTACACTTCTACTCTCTTGGATGTAGTGGGATGCAACCTGGAGAACAAACTTTGTATGATGAGCAGATGTCGGGAATGTGAACACTAGATGTCGATTGCTATGTACAATAGCTCTCCAACCACAACAGCACAACAAGTAATTAGCGCCAAATTTTAGTGTATTTTTTAGTGCATGACTTGAACAATTTGGTTGGCGCTCAACCAACGCAAATGCCAAATTTTAGTGTATTTCGAGTGCATGACTTGAATAATTTGGTTGGCGCTCAACTGGCGCAAACAGGCATGGTCAGTTTAGCGCCAAAATTTGCACCAAATTTTGTGTCGGATTGAACTCTGTCTTTAGCGTTGGCAAATCGTAACACCTAATATAGCGCAGGGAAGGAACATCAGAAATTGAGTCGAAATGGGCACCCAGTTTGGCTTCCGATTTGGCCTCCATGTCTACTCCCATTTTTGCTTCTATTTTTGCTTCCAATTTAACATCTAGTTTTGCTTCCAGTTTTGCTTCCAAGTTTGCTTCCAATTTTACTTCCAATTTTGCTTCTGGTTTTTCTTGTAAGTTTGCTTCCGGTTTTGCTTCCAATTTTACTTTTGATTTTGCTTCTAGGTTTGCTTCTGGTTTTGCTTCCAAGTTTGCCTCTAGTTTTGCTTCTGATTTTGTTTTCAGTTTTGCTTCTGGTTTTGCTTTCGATTTTGTTTTCAGGTTTGCTTTCGGTTTCGCTTCCAATTTTTCTTTCGATTTTGCTTCTTGTTTTGCTTTCAATTTCACTTCCAATTTTGCTTCCAGTTTTGCTTCTGATTTTGCTTCTAGTTTTGCTTTTGGTTTTGCTTCCATTTTTGCTTCCAGTTTTGCTTCCAGATTTTCTTTGAGGTTTGCTTTCAAGTTTGCTTCCAATTTTGCTTCCAAGATTGCTTCTAGTTTGGCTTCCATTGTTGCTTCCTTTTTTGCTTCTAAAAATGCTTCTTGTTTTACTTCCATTTATTAATTTAATATTTTTTATTTTAATTTAATTAGTTAAATATATTGTGCCTCTTAAATAACTCATATGATTATAGAGTAATTAATTTAATTATTTAACTCATATGATTAAATAATAATATAATTATTGTAGCATGATCATCATCTATAATTAAAATAAGTGAGTCAAATATCTATAATTTAATTGAATTTGACAACATCTATCGTGAGCAGTAAATTAAAATCATCATACTTAATATATATCCATCCAAAAATCATCGACCACTTTTAATATATATAAATTGACAAGTCAATACTGATAAGATCGTCATCATATATAACTAAAACAAGTGAAAGTCAAATATGCTAGTACATCAAAAACATGTCAAAATGATACATGTCCAATAGTCGACATAAGTGAAAATGATATATGTACAAATGATATAAATAAAATTGATAAATTATGTAACTCAAATTGATACAAGTCAAGATGATAAATGTCCAAATGATACCGTGAAAATGATACATGTCAATATGATACAACTCAACAATATAGTACTATAGGCCGTGAAAATGATACATATGATAGTAACCATGAAAAGAGTCATCATAACAATATATCAACAATGATCCATGATGTAGTTTATATGATCATGAATGTCACTAGTTACTATCACCAACTGTCTCATCATCATTATCACCATTGTGATCATCATCACCACCACCACCACCACCATCATCAGCATCATCATCATCGTCATCGTCGTCGTCGTCGTCGTCGTCATCGTCATCGTTGTCATAGTCATCGTTGTCGTCGTCATCATCATCATCATCGTCGTCGTCGTCGTCGTTGTCGTCGTCATCGTTGTCATCCTCATCATCATTGTCATCGGCCTCAGTGTCTTTCATATTTGCATCATCACCATCCTCTTCCATGTAATCTATACCGGCAAAACCAATATTTTGTGGATTTATATCATGTTGAGGATCATCTTGATCTTCTCGAAGACACGTGTTCTACAATAAAAACATTTAAAATGAAAAGTGATTATTTATTTCATGTAATAATTTGTTTTTTTGTTATATATCTAATATTACAACATATGAGATGAAACCATAATCATATTACATCATATTAGAGTGCACATACCATAATAAAATTTCAAAAACATTATAGCTATTGGTGAGTCAAGAGAAACTTCAGCTTTCAAAAACAAAGCCAATTAGGCTGGCAGACTTGTGGATCAGGCCATCATTTGGTGGAAGAGGAAGAAAGATGACTGGAACTCTGGAGGCCCACCATAATAGATTTCAGTATTCAACCATGAGAGCAGAAGAGACAATTGATATCATGTATCAAAAGATTAAGCATGCATTCTTCCAGTCAGCGGAGAAGGAGATAATTACTCTGCTTCATTCTCATTTGCATAACCATATCACAACGTGGGAACCAAGAAGACCAATGATGTCCAGTTTTATGTGGAGGTAATGAATGTGTTCCAAACTTTAGGAGGGGAGAGAAGGTCAATGTATGATCCTGATGAAATTGAGGAAGAACAACAAGAGAGGGACAGGAAAAATAAAATCAATACACAGTTTCAAGGATTTGTCAAGTGATTAAGAGAGCTATGGGAGCAGCCTCATCTAAAATATTTTGAGCTAGAGTTTGATATACCATTTAGAGAGCTTGGTTTTCATGGAGTTCCTTTCAAAGCCTTTGCTTTTATTGTTCCTACGATAAACTATTTGGTAGAGTTGGTAGAATTACCTTTCTTAGTAATCACTATTAGTGAAATTGAGATTGTTAACCTTGAGAGAGTAGGACTTGGGTGAAAGGAATTTGATATAATGGCTATTATTTTCAAAGACTTCAAGCGGGATGTACTCCACATTGACACCATTCCTCAATCTTCACTTGATGGCATCAAGGAATGGTTGAACTCCATGGATATAAAGTATTATGAAAGCAGAATGAACTTGAACTGGCAGCCAATTTTGAAGAGTATTACTAATGATCCAGATAAATTTATTGAAGATGGTGGTTGGGAATTTTTGAATATGGAAGCTAGTGATTCTAATTCTGACAATTTAGAAGAGTTAGATCAAGGATATGAACCCTTTGATGTAGAAAAGGAATTAGAATCAGATTTCATGTAGCCACCATCAAGAGTGTTACAAGCCAACAAGATGGAGGGAATTCTTATATAAGGATAATTTTCAATGTTGCAGGTATCGGCTTTAATGGCAACTACAATGGAAACATTGAAATTCCCTAGCAGTATTTATGTTAAAGAAATTTCCTTTAGATGCAAGTGTTCAAAGCACATCAACCATGTGGTACAAATGATTAAATCCCAGAGACGATCTATAGCAATGAAAGAGTCTGAAAAGGCAGAGAGAGCTACACTGGTGACTCAGGAGAAACTTCAGCTTTCAAAAACAAAGCCAATTAGGCTGGAAGATGTGTGGATCAGGCCAACATTTGGTGGAAGAGGACAAAAGATTACTGGAACTCTGGAGGCCCATCATAATGGATTTCGGTATTCAACCATGAAAGCAAAAGAGAGAGTTGATATCATGTATCAAAATATTAAGCATGCATTCTTCCATCTAGCGGATAAGGAGATGATTACTTTGCTTCATTTTCATTTGCATAACCATATCATGGCGTGGGAATCAAGAAGACCAAGGATGTTCAGTTTTATGTGGAGGTAATGGATGTGGTCCAAACTTTAGGAGGGGAGATCCCGATGTCTGCCAAGAGGCATAAAGTCAGATGAATTAAGTTCACCTACATGTCTGCCAAAGTTTTCTTCCAATTTTTATGACTATTTTTCTTGACTGTCAGAGTTTACTTAAAAATTTGAAATTTCTTTTTGGTCATTTTGATGAGGACATATTCAGCCAATGTGTAAGCACGTTTTGTTTGTATCACAAGCATATGTGTATTGCAAGAATTATGGTTATCTATGGTCTACAGCTATGTCGTCTCACTTATTGGATCTTCTATTTCAATGTTTTTTATGGCCTTCTTTGTTTGAGGTAGCACCTGACAATCCTACCTCCTTTCCTTAGCTGAGAAGTGGATTTGAATTTGGAAATATTGCAATTAAAAACTAGCTATGGTTTAAGGAGAGTTATTCTATCTTTTTTGTTGACACCCTCAATCTTCAACAAGGACTTAGATGCATGGACTAAAATGCAAGCTTTCAAACTTAGATTTGAATGTGCATAATTTGATTGATTATGGTTTTCACAGGCACTTGTCTTTACATGACTATTCTAGATTGTTAATACGTGTAATAGTGACTGCATCCTTATCAAGTTTGGCTACCCTTATTCAGAATGCATTAGTATTTGGACTCAATACAAATTTGTGCATTATTATTCTATACTTGTAAAGTGTAGGACATTTAAGGGGTACAACATATAGAAATTCAGTACTATCATTCGAGGAAAACTTATAGATGGTGTATCAAGAAAATTAGAAAATGCTTTTATTAGGGTTAATGCTTTCTTCCCCCACATTGCTGATATTTTCCCTAAAACATGTTTTTTTAATTTCAACGCATCTCAAAATTCAATGTATTGATTAACATTTGTTACGCATTTCAACTATTTATGCAAATGATGCATATATGTTAACTTGACCAGTGTTGTTACTTCGGTAGTTTGACTTCTATGAAAAAAAAAAATAAGGCCATTATGTGCGGGAGCACGTTTGTGTTTTTAGTTAGCTTTTTTGGATAGCTCTACTGGTTTTTGAGGAAATTCCATTTATCTTTTGAATGTTAAGAAGTCAGAGTTTCAAGGATTTGTCAAGTGAGTAAGAAAGCTATGGGAGCAGCCTCATCTAAAATATTTTAAACTAGAATTTGATATACCATTTAGAGAGCTTGGTTTTCATGGAGTTCCTTTCAAAGCCTCTGCTTTTATTGTTCCTACGATAAACTATTTGGTGGAGTTGGTGGAATTACCTTTCTTAGTAACTGCTAGCAATGAGATTGAGAATTGTTAACCTTGAGAGAGTAGGACTTGGGAAAAATGCATTTGATATGGCTATTGTTTTCAAAGACTTCAAGCGGGATGTACTTCGCATGTATGCCATTCCTTAATCTTCACTTGATGGCATCAAGGAATGGCTGAACTCCATGGATATAAAGTATTATTAAAGAAGAATGAACTTGAACTGGTGGCCAATTTTGAAGACTATTACTAATGATCCAGATAAATTTATTGAAGATGGTGGTTGGGAATTTTTGAGTATGGAAGCTAGTGATTATGATTCTGATAATTCAAAAGAGTCAGATCAAGGATACGAACCCTCTAATGTAGAAGAGGAGGGCAGGTGCATGGAAATGGGTAGCAATTTCGTGGGCAACTTACTTTTTCATCCCGAAATAGCAAAAACGCAAACGCGTTATAGTAAAACGCGCTCGCGTTATGGCTTGGTAATGACCGAGCCTAACGTGGGTGTGTTAAAATGCAACCGTGTTATAACGTGCTCGCTTTATGGTTTAAATTTCAAAAAATGCGTGCATTTTGAGTTCAAAAACTGTGCATTTTTTTAAATTTAAAAAAAAACATTTCCAAAACGCGAGCGCGATATAATGCGCTCGCATTTTGGTCTACATTGAAAATATTTTCTTCTCTTTTTCTTGTCTCTTTCTTCTTGTTATCTTTTAGGGAAACTATATACATGAAATAAACATTTAAGTATAAGTTGACATTTACATATGGACGTTTACTTTCTTATACTTTAAGTTATATTTCATGTATATAGGCAGGATGTTTGAGAGTGATTTCAGCTCTCTAGAAGTTACAATGCAAATTCTAGTTTTTGGAAGATCTCAAAAATTTCAGACTTAGTCAAATTTCAGTAATCAACAAGTTGTATCATCTTTCTCTCTGTCTCGCACATTTTTCATCCCTTATGCTCTAGACCTCTCTGACACACTCTCCCCTTCCCTCTATACTTATATCTATTTAGCCTCTCTCTCCTTCTCCATCCCTCCCTCCTTCCCTCCTTCCCTCCTTCCCTCTTTTCCTCTAATTTTCTCTATCTCCCCCTCTCTCTCTTCCTTCGTCCCACCCACCTTCCCTCTCTTCTTCAATCTATCTAACCTATCTCTCACTACCTCTCTCTCTTCCTTCATCCCAACCACCTTCTCTCTCTAATTCTCTCTATCTAACCTATCTCTCTCTGCCTATTTCTCACCCTCCCTCCTCTCTCTCTCAATCTCTCTACCTTCCTCCTTCCCTCCTCTCTCTCATTATCTTTATCACATTTCTCTCCCTCTATCCTCCCCTCTCTACTTCTATCTCTCTCCCTCCCTCCTCCCCCCTCTCTATCTCTCCTTCCCTATATACTTCTCTCTACTTCTCTCCATCTCTACCTCTCTCTCCCTCATTCCCTCTCACTCTCCCTCTCCCTCTCTCCCTCTCTCTTAATCTCCTAACTTTCCTCCTTCCCTTTGTGTTTCTCTCTCTTTGGTTTAGGCTTTATGGTTTAGGGTTTAGAGTTTACTATTTAGCGTTTAGGCTTTATGGTTTATGGTTTAGGCTTTAGGTCCAACCCCCTCTCTTTCCCCCTCTCTCTTAGGTGTATCCCTCCTTCTATCCCTCTCACCCCTCTCTCTCGCTTAGGTATATCTCTCACTCCATTTATCTCTCTCTCTTAGGTCTCTCCCTCCTAGGTCCCCTCTCCCTCTCTCAAGTCTCTCCCTCCCACCCTAACAAGAGAACACTCTCTCTCTCTCTCTCTCTCTCTCTCTCTCTCTCTCTCTCTCTCTCTCTCTCTCAGTTTCCCTCCCACCCCCTTCCCCTCTTCTCTCCAAGTATCTCCTTCCCACCCTAACTAGAGCAGGAACACACACTCTCATGTCTCTCTCTAATGTCTCTCCCTCACACCCCCAGTCTCTCTCTCTCTCCTCCCTCTGCTCCCTCTCTCTGGGTTATCTCCTCCCATGGCCTCTCCCCTCTCTCAGTCTCTCCCTCCCACCTAACTAGAATCTCGCCTCTTAGCCCCTATATCCCAAGTCTCTCTTTTCCGCCACTCTCCCTCTCCCCAGCCTCCCCTCTCCCTCCTCTCTCAAGTCTCTCCCTCCCACCCTAACTAAGATAACTCTCTCTCTCTCTCCTTTCTTAAGTCTCTCCCTCCCATCTCCCCTCTTTGCCTCTCCCTCTCTCTCCTCTCTCCCTCTCTCCTGGGTCTATCCCTCCACCTCCCCTTCTCTCAAGTCTCTCCCTCCTACCCCACCTCTCTCTCAAGTCTCTCCCTCCCACCCCCTCCCCTTCTCTCAAGTCTCTCCCTCCCACCCCCTCCCCTTCTCTCAAGTCTCTCTCCCCATGCTAACTAGAGAACAAACTCTCTCTCTCTCTCTCTCTCTCTCTCTCTCTCTCTCTCTCTCTCTCTCTCTCTCTCTCTCTCTCTCTCTCTCTCTCCTCTCTCTCTCTCTGTCGTTTCTCCCCTCCACCCCTGGGTCTCTCCCGTCTCTATCTCTCTCTCTCTCTCTCTCTCTCTATTTGTCTCTCTCTCCCTATTTGTTCCTCTCCCTCTCTCTCCCTCCCACCCTAACTAGAGAACTCTCTCTCTCTCCCCTATCTCCCAGGTCTCTCTCCCCCACCCCCTCTCCCTCTCCCAAGTCTCTCCCTCCCACCCTAACTAGAGAATTCCATCTCTCTCTCTCTTTGGTCTCCCTCTCCCACCCCCTATTCCTCTCTTAAGTCTCTCACTCCCAACCTAACTACATAACTATCTCTCTCCCCCCTCTCTCTCCATCTCTACCTCTCTTTCAACTCTATCCCTCCCACCCCCTCCCCCTCTCTCAAGTCTCTCCCTCCCACCCTAAGTAGATAACACACTTTCTCTCTCATGTCTCTCCCTCCCACCCCTCCCCCTCTTCTCGAGTCTCCCTCCCACCCTAACTAGAAAACTCTCTCTCTACCCTCTATCTCTCTCCCACTCATCCCTCTTGCTCTCGTTCCCTCTCTCTCAAGTATCTACCTCCCACTCCCTCTCCCTCTCTCAAGTATCTTGCTCTCACTCACTCCATCTATCTCTCTCCCCTATACCCTTAAAATTAAACCCTTAACCCTTAACCTTTAAACTCTAAACCCTTAAAACCTCTACTCTTAACCCTCTACCCTCTATCTCTATCAATTCTCTCCCTCCTACCCCCTCTCCCTCTCTCAAGTCTCTCACTCACTCACTCCTTTTATCTCTCTCCCCTATAACCCTAACCCTCAACCCTCTACCCTTAACCCTTAAACCCTTAAACCCTCTACCCTAGCTTGCCAATTCGGTGAAATTGGGAATGCAGTTTGAGGTATAGGTTGAATAATTAGGGTTGAGGGTCCAATATATATGGTAGAGGGTTCAGGGTTCAAGGTTTAAGGGTTTAGGGTTTAGGGATTAGGGTAGAAATTTTACTTGAGTTTAAGGGTTTAAGGGTCGAGGGTAGAGGGTTGAGTGTAGAGGGTATTGGGTTGAAGGTAGCGGGTAAAGGGTTTAAGGGTTAAGGGTTAATGCTTAATGGTTTAGGGTTTAATGTTTAAGGTTTTAAGGGTTGAGAGTATAGGGTTAAGGGAGTAGGGAAGAGAGGGAGAGATGGAGGAATGGAGATATGGAGGGAGAAGTGAGATAGAGAGAAGTAGAGAAGAGGAGGGAGGGATAGAGATAAATGATGGTTGAAGATCCAATCTATAAGGTAGAGGGTTAACGGTAGAGGGGAGTGAGTGAGAGAGATAAACCTTAGAGAGGGAGAGGGGGTAGGAGGGAGAGACTTGAGAGAGAGAGGGAGGGATTGGGAGAGAGATAGAGGGAGGGGGGTTAAGGGTAGAGGGTAGAGGGTTTAAGGGTTTAGGGTTTATGGTTAAGGGTAGAGGGGAGAGAGATAGAGGGAGTGACTGAGAGAGAGAGAGACCTAAGAGAGGGAGAGGAGGTAGGAGGGATATGGTTGAGAGAGAGAGTGAGAGAGTGGGAGAGAGATAGAGGGTTACGGGTAGAGGGTAGAGGGTAGATAGTTTAAGGGTAGAGGGTAGAGGATATAGATTTTAAGGGTTAAGGGTTAAGGGTAGAGGCTTAAGGGTTTAAGAGTTAAGGGTATAGGGTAGATGGTTTAGAGTAGAGGGGAGAGAGATAGAGGGAGTGAGTGAGTGAGAGACTTGAGAGAGGGAGAGGAGTTAGGAGGGAGAGACTTGAGAGAGAGAGAGAGGAAGGGAGTGGGAGGGAGGTAGAGGGAGGTAGGGTTAAGGGTAGAGGGTAGAGGGTTTAAATTTTTAGGGTTTAAAGGTTAAGGGTTTAGGGTTTAGGATTAAGGGTAGAGGGGAGAGAAATAGAGAGAGTGAATGAGAGAGATAGACCTGAGAAAGGGAGAGGAGGTAGGAGGGGGAGTTTTGAGAGAGAGAGAGAGAGTAGGAGAGAGATAGAGGGAGGGAGGGTTAAGGGTATATGGTAGAGGATTTAAGGGTTTAGTTTTTAAGAGTTAAGGGTTAAGGGTTAAGGGTAGAGGGGAGAGATATAGAGGGAGTGACTGAGAGAGAGAGACCTAAGAGAGGGAGAGGGGTTATGAGGGAGATATTTGTGAGAGAGAGAGAGAGGGAGTGCGAGAGAGATAGAGCATAGAGAGTAGAGGGGAGAGAGATAGGAGTGAGAGAGAGAGAGAGAGACCTGAGAGGAGGAGAGGGGGTAGGAGGGAGAGAATTAAGAAAGAGATAGAGAGAGAGATGGAGGGAGTGGGAGAGAGGTAGAGGATATAGGGTTTAAGGGTTAAGGGTTAAGGGTAGAGAGGAGAGATAGAGAGAGTGAGTGAGAGGGAGGGAGGGAGTGGGAGAGATATAGAGGGTAGAGAGTTAAGGGTAGAGGGTAGAGGGGAGAGAAATAAAAGGAGTGAGTGAGTGGGAGAGAGACGTGATAGAGGGAGAGGGGGTAGGAGGGAGAGACTTGACAGAGAGATAGGGAGTGAGTGAGTGGGAGACAAATAGAGGGTAGAGGGTTAAGCAAGTTAGGTTTGCTAATTTCATCGAATTGTCAAGCTAGTGGGCCCACTAACTATCCAATTCGATGAAATTGGCAATGTAGTGGCCTGTTTGAAAAAATGGGGTCTCCCGGTGATGTAAATCACCAAGAGATCCCATTTCTTCAAATAGGCAAGTTAGGTTGCCAATTTCACTGAATTGCTAAGCTAGTGGGCCCATTGGCTTGCCAATTTAGTGAAATTGGCAATGTAGTGGCCTGTTTGAAAAAATGGGTCCAAGAAATGGGGTCTCCCAGTGATGTAAATCACTGGGAGACCCCATTTCTTGGACCCATTTTTTCAAACAAGACAAGTTAGGTTGCCAATCTAGTGAAATTGAAAATGTAGTGGCTACTGCTGAGTGGGTTGGTTCAGAATGGGGTCTCTAAGATGTAAATCACCGAGACCCATTTCTTTGTAAATCACCGAGACCCCATTTCTTTGTAAATCAACAGAGACCCCATTTCTTTGACCCATTTTTCAAACAAGTAGAGTTGTTAATTTCACCAAATTGCTGCTTTTCAGTGGGTTCATTAGCTCGCTAAATTTAGTGAAATTGGCAATGTAGTGGATTTTGAGCCTGAAGGGTCCAAGAAATGGGGTCTTTTGGTGATGTAAATCACCGGGAGACCCCATTTCTTGGACCCATTTTTTCAAACAGGACAAGTTAGGTTGCCACTTTCACCAAGTTGGAAATGTAGTGGCCTGTTTGAAAAAATGGGTCCAAGAAATTACATCACCGAACGACCCCATTTCTTGGACCCATTTTTTCAAACAAGAAAGTTATGTTGCCAATTTCACCGAATTGCCAAGCTAGTGGGCCCACTAGCTTGCCAATTCAGTGAAATTGGCAATGTAGTGGCCTGTTTGAACCCTATACCCTGAACATTATCCCTTAACCCTTAACCCTATAATTAAACCCCACTAGCTTGGCAATTCGGTGAAATTGGCAATGTAGTGGCCTGTTTGAACCCTATACCCTGAACATTATCCCTTAACCCTTAACCCTATAATTAAACACTAAATCCTACATTAAACCTTGTACCCTAAATGTTGAACCCTAAACCCAATACCCTCAACCCTATACCGAATATTCTATACCCTAATCCCTATACTCTATACAGTTAACCCTACACCCCCAACCTTGAACAGTATACCTCAACCCTACACCTTCAACCCTCATCCTTATACCCTATACCCTCAACCTTATAACCTAAGCCCTGAACATCATCCCCCAACCCTATACTTAAACCCTAAACCCTACATTCAACCTTGTACACTAAACCCTAAACCCTAAACCTCAATCTGAAACCCAATACCCATTATTCTAAACCCTAATCCCTATACCCTATACACTTAGCCCTATACCCATTATTCTAAACCCTAACCTCTATACCCTATACACTTAGCCCTATACCCTCAACCTTGAACACTATCCCTCAACCCTCAACCCTATAGCTTAAACCCTAAACCCTACACCCTCAAGCCTCATCTCTTTACCCTACACCCTCAACCTTATACCCTAAACCATAAACATTATCCCTCAACCCTATACTTAAACGAAAAAACCCTACAATCTCAAGTCTTAACCCTATACCTTATACACTTAACCCTACACCCTAAACCCTAATCCCTATACCCTATACACTTAAGCTCATACCCTCAACCCTGAACATTATACCTCAACCCTCAACCATTAAACTTGTACATATATCCTAAAACCTAAACCATCAACCCTAAACCTAATATCCTCAACCCAAAACCCTCAACTATATACCCATTATCCTAAACCATAATCCATATACCCTATACACTTAACCTTATACCCTCAACCCTAAACACTATCCCTCAACCCTCAACCCTCAACCCTATACCTTAAACCCTAAACCCTCATCCCTCATCCCTATACCATATACCCTCAACTTTATACCTAATATCCTAAACCCTAAACCCTATTCCCTATACACTTAACCCTATAACCTCAACCCTATACCTTAAACACTAAACCTTACACCCTCAACCCTCATAGGGGGAGAGAGAAAGAGGGGGAGGGAGGGATTGGGGAGAGAGAGAGAGAGAGGTTGGGAGGGAAAGAGGAGATAAAGATAAGTAGAGAGGGAAGGAGAGGTAGAGAGACATGAGAGATAAAGAGTAGATAAGGAAGGATAAATGGAGGGAGAGGTATGGAGGGAGAGAGAGGGGGGTGAGAGAGAGGTGAGATAGAGAGAAATAAAGAGAGAGTGGTAGGGAGTGATAGAGTGATATGCAGGTAGAGAAGGATAGGTGAGATAGAGAGAAGTAGAGAGAGATAGAGATAGAGGGAAGGAGGGAGGGTGGGTGAGAGAGGGGAGGAAGGGAGAGGTAAAGAGGGATATGTGAGATAAAGATAAGTAGAGAGAGAATGGTGACATATAGAGGAGAGAGTTATAGAGAGGGAAAGAGAGAATGGTGAGATAGAGAGGAGAGAGTGAGAGAGAAAGAGGGTGGGGGAGGAGTGAGAGAGAGTGAGAGAGAGAGGTAGAGGGAGGGAGAAGAGAGATAGAGAGTAGATAGGGGAAAAAGTAGGGAGATGGATATCTAGTGAGAGAGAGAGAGGGATACGGGAGATAAAGATAATTAGAGAAAGACAAAGAGGTAGAGAGAAGTAGAGAGAGAATAAGGGAGGGAGAGAATCGATATAAAGAGGTATAGAGAGAGTGGTGGGGAGTTATGGATGGAGAGGTAGGTATAGAGGTATTAGGGAGATAGAGAGTAGAGAGGGAAGTAGAGGGAGAGGTATGGAGGGGGAGAGAGGGAGGTGAGAGAGAGGTGAGATAGAGAGCAATAGAGAGAGTGTGGTAGGGAGTGATGGAGGGATATGTAGCTAGAGAGGGATAGGTGAGATAGAGAGAAGTAGAGAGATATAGAGATAGAGAGGAGGGTGGGTGGGTGAGAGAGGGGAGGAAGGGAGAGGTAAAGAGGGATAGGTGAGATAAATATATGTAGAGAGAGAATGGTGACATATAGAGAAGTGGAGAGTTACAAAGAGGGAAAGAGAGAATGGTGAGATAAAGAGGAGAGAGTGAGAGAGAAAGAGGGTAAGGGAGGAGTGAGAGAGAGTAGATAGGGGAAAAGGTAGGGAGGGAGACATCTAGTGAGAGAGAGAGAGGGATAGGGGAGATAAAGATAATTAGAGAGGGAAGGAGAGGTAGAGAGAGAGTAGAGAGGGAATGAGGGAGGGAGGGAGAGAATCAAGATAGAGAGGTGTAGAGAGTGTTAGGGAGTGATGGATGGAGAAGTAGGTAGAGAAGGATTAGGGAGGTAGAGAGTAGAGAGGGAAGGAGAGGGAGAGGTATGGATGGAGAGAGTGGGAGGTGAGATAGAGAGTAATGGACAGAGAGTGGTAGGTTGTGATGGATGGAGAGCTAGGTAGAGAGTGAGAGGGGAGATATAGATAAGTAGAGAGGGATGGAGAGAGGGAGAGATACGTAGTGAGGGAGAGAGAGGTGAGATAGAGAGAAATAAAGAGTGGTTGAAGGAGAGGTAGGTAGAGAGAGGGAGAGAGGAGATAAATATAAGTAGATATGGAAGGAGAGGTAGAGAGAGAGGGGAGATAGAGAGAAGTAGAGAGGGAATGAGGGAGGGAGGGAGAGAGGTGTAGAGAGAGTGGTAAGGTTTGATGGATGTAGAGGTAGGTAGAGAGTGATTGGGAGATAGAGAGTAGATAGGGAAGAAGAGAGGGAGAGAGAAGTATGGAGGGAGAGAGAGGGAGGTGAGAGAGAGGTTAGCTAGAGAGAAATAGAGAGACTGGTAGGGCGTGATGGAGGGAGAGGTAGGTAGGTAGAGAGAGAGGGAGAGAGATAGAGATAAGTAGAGAGGGAAGGTGGGAGAGAGGGAGAGAGAAGTGAGCTAGAGAGAATTAGAGGGCAAAGGAGAGAGAGACAAAGAGATTTATTGAGATCAAGGGAGAGAGAGTCAGAAAAAGGGATAGAGATAGTGAGAGAGAGGTCTAGAGTGTAAGGGATAAAATTGAGTGAGATAGAGAGAGAGAAATAATACAATTTTTTGATTACTGAAATTTGACCTCCTGATTATTGAAATTTGACTAAGTTTGAAATTTATGAGATCTTCCAAAAACTAGAAGAGAGAGAGGGGAGAGAGAGAGGGAGTGGAGAGATAGGGAGTAGAGAGAATGAGAGAGTGAGAGAGAAATATGATAGAACTTGTTGACTACTAAAATCTAACCTCCTGATTACTGAAATTTGACATGCTGATTACTAAAATTTGACTAAGTCTGAAATTTTTAAGATCTTCCAGAAACTAGAATTTGCATTATAACTCCTAGAGATCTGAAACCACTCTCAAACATCCTGCCTATATACATGAAATATAGCTTAAAGTATAAGAAAGTAAATGTCCATATGTAAATGTCAACTTATACTTAAATGTTTATTTCATGTATGTAGTTTCCTTGAAAGATAACAAGAGGAAAGAGATAAGAAAAAAAGAAGAAAAATAAATCAAAGTGGACCAAAATGCGAGCGCGTTATTATGCGCTTGTGTTTTGTCAATGCATTCACAAAATGCAAAAAATTCATTCACAAAACATGTCAAAACAAAGATATAACGTGAGCGCATTATAACGCGCTCACATTATATCTTGCTTTGGGAATTACCGAGCCTTAGACTTGGTATTTGCCTTGGAATCCAACCCAAAGGCTTGGAGGGCATTCCCAACGACTAGAGACATGTTTTTAAAAAATCTACCATATTTCACATAATCAAGTTCGTGCTCATCCTCAGGATTGCACGTGGTTCAATATCGAAAAAATCGAACACATGGGTAATGTTGGGTTCTCTCTTAGCTATCCAACGATGTAATTTTTTTCACTTTTTGAAAATTTTAAGCCTTTCATCCATAATTTATTTTATCTGTATGTCTTTTTTTTGCCAAAAAATAGTGTGTGGTTTTTTTTTCGTTATAAATTAACCATTAATCAATTTTTCAAATAAATTACATTTTTAGAAACTAGACTCCATTCTACAAATTTTAAAAAATAAAAAAATAAAATTCAGTTAGTTTCCAAAATTTGTAGGGGTAGCACGGCCAAAATTCTATTTTTCAGGAAATGTCCACTTCGAAAATTAGTAGAAAATAAAATATTCATTAAAAATTATCAGAAAAATTATGCATCAACTACATACTGTTATCTAACTTCTGACCATTGCGATTTTAAAAATACTAAAAAAAAATTCATCGTACGAGGGTCGTACAAGAGTTGCTATGCTATGTTTTTTCTGACAAAAACAACATCAATTTGTGTACGTCCCTAATTTGAACCCCTTAATCTCAACCATTTTCAAAATAAATTAGTAGTTTAGAAAGTAGACTCAGAGCACTTGAATCCTTCTTTTTGTTCCATCTCAAAATTTTGAGTGTAAGTATCCTCAATTTCACGTCCAAGGTCAGTATTCCCTGATTTCAGAAAAAACTGTCCACTTAAGTCCCCTTTTTGGGAACCATCTTGGTGCACTTACCCAAGAATCGAAATCAGATGAGGAAGGTTCAAAAGATGAATCTCTTGTGGAGTTAGAGGAGTAAAAAGAAGAAGAAGAAGATTCTGAAGAGGATAAAGGTAAAACATGGGATGAATTAGAAGCCCAAGCCAGAAATGCAGATAAGGAAAAAGGAGACGAGTCTGACAGTGAAGATTAGGAAAGGTGGCAACAAAAGGTAAAAGCTACAGGGAAGTCTCAGGCATCTAATATTAGAGATTCAAGAGGAATGCCTGCCAAGAAGCATAAATTCAGATGAATGGAGTTCATCTACATCCTTCTACTATTTATTCATGCACATAAACAATCATCTTGTAATCATAAGATTTGAGCTCTATTTACTCATCCTACACATCAATAAACAACTCAACACAAGAGATGCAAATTGACATATTAACACAAAAATATCCAACTAAGTTATTGAAACTCAACTATTGATACCTCGTTCTCCATCCAAATTACAAAATCGTTTCAATTTTTGTTTTGTAACATATTCTTTTGAAATTTCTTTGGATGGTGGCCATATTTCTCCTTGTGTCAAAACATGGCACATGGACTAGTTAAACTAATTAATATTCAATCATCTACTTTTTCCAAGGAAATAAAAAATATATATCATTTAACATACTAAATATACTTACAAATGTACAAATCAAGGCCTGTAAATCTTTCTGGCCACTGCAATGCGTGGCACGAAGTTTCTCAAGCCTAGCCTTGGAGGCCTTGTCCTGAAACATATACTAATTCAATTTAACTATGCATAAATAAAATTTAAATATTGTTTAATAAATTTGATATAATCTTATGAGAAAACTCAAATACTTGCGCACTCTCCTCACTGGACTTCCTCCATGCATCAGACTTCTCGTATGCTTTTACAAGATCTTTCCATACTTTCACACTTACATCAATTGGCCTTCCTTTCTGCCTTAGCTCAGGAGGGATATTTTTATCTTCTTTGTTTGGTTGTATCTTGCTATTTTGAGACATTTGTAGCTTTATCTTCTTTATAGACCAACCTGTGCCAAATTCAGTCTCCATGTCATGGATAACTGCTTTTTTCATTTGCATGTGTATCTGTGAGAATGGAAAATGTAGATGGTCTTTGAACCGTTGAAGGCATGACTCCTTCAACCTATTCACAAACGTTTTCCCAGAATCTGTCTTTCGGACTTCCCCTGAAACCACCTCGTATTGTAGCTACCAATGCAAGATTGATAACATGGCATGGTGGAAGAACTTTGTGTCCTAGGAGTGGCTAGAACATTGGAAGTCTCTCTTCCATGTTCCACATTCTTAGAGTTTACTATCATTGATTTCATCTTGGATCTTTTGCTTGATCTAGGATTGGTTGGGGAATCAATTGATTCCCTTTCACATAATTGATTTGTTTGCAATGTTTGAGGGGCATTACCAGATTATTTTTCTATGTATCTGGCAAGCGTTGTCCAGTCCATATTAACCAATTTGTTCACTGCCTCTACCCCCAATATGGAAGCCAATTTCTCTTTATCTTTGTCAATCTCATGTCCCTATATATATATTTTTTTAAATTATATTTCTTCTTTTCTAAAATTTAGAAACTAAAAACTAAAAACTACAATTCCTCTTTATCTTTGCCAGTCTCATGTCCCTATATATATATTTAAATTATATTTCTTCTTTTAAATTTAGAAATAAAAAACTAAAAAGTAAAATTCAAAGAAACAATGGAAACATTTACAAATCTTTAAAGGGACAATGAATTACCTCATTGTAGCTAGAGTCTGCTGACAATGCTTGCTTCCTTCTATTGCTTAACATTTTGAGGTGACCTAGGGCAAATTATTTTTGTCTAGTCTGTGGAGGCAAATGAAGTACACACTATCAAGTATGAAAGTTTTTGACCAACTTGTGGTATGAAAGTTTTGTTTTGTGGGCAAATATGTATGTTGGGTTTGCTTAATGTTGATAACCTAGGGAAAATATGTTCGTTGGGTTTGCTTAGTGTTGATAACCTTATCATGAAAACTTTTTCATAATGCAATCTTGCATGAATTTGTCATGGCATCGGTGACTATGGTGCGACTGGGCAAAACCAAGTGTTTTCTATGTTTATTTTTAGTAGTTGCTCAGAAGTGACTGACCCAATTCCCAAATTTTCCAAGAAATTCACTATTTCCTTGATACCTAGGTTAGGGAAAGAATATAGAGGCATCTTGGCTTTGTGCTATAATATTTTGAGCCAAAGCTCAAATGGGTAGGGTAATTTTTTTTGTTGTTTTCTCAAAGGTTTTACAATTTATAATGATGGGACAATTTAGAGGTTGCCTACATAGGTTAGGCCATGAACCAGTAAACAATCACGAATTCAACCAAGAAATTTTTTTGTAACCTTACCTATGGTGTCACAAACTAAATCGAATTTCTCATCAGTTGTTGGTAGTGCCCTGCTCTCTTCCTTTGCATGATGATTTTCCCTTTTTTGTCATCTGATTTCTTCCTTCTAGCAACTGATGAAGAGAGCAGGGCGTGGCGTTTTTCCCTTTTTTGTCATTTGATTTCTTCCTTTGAATTTAGAAGTTGCCTGGACAGGTTAGGCCATGAACTAGTAAACAATCACAAATTCAAATGCAATACAAAGAGCAGTAAACAATCACGAATTGCAACCTTACTTATGGTGTAGCAAACTAAATCGAATTTCTCATCAGTTGCTGGTAGCGCCCTGCTCTCTTCCTTTGCATGACATTTTTCCCTTTTTTGTCATATGATTTCTTCCTTCACGCGAGAAATTCTTTAATTTATTTATTTGATTCAGTAGTCGACACTTTAGTCGATGTTATTTAATGCCAACTTTAGCGCCGAATTTTGGCCATTAATTTAATTTGTTTGGGGCACCTAAGGCGGCGCCAAGTGCACCTAATTGAGTGCCTATTATTGTTGTATAATGACTATTTTCATTGTTGTATATCACAAGATCCAGAGTGTTGGAAATAATTCTAACTCCTGCCTTGTTTTTGTTACCATCGTTGTCTCATGGCTCCTTCATCAGCTTGGTGCACTAGAGAAATTTTTACTGCGGTCCCGTAAGGTGCTTCATCCTTCTCAATGGTAGTGTAGTGAAAGTTTTTGTGGTGGCACACAAGTCTTCCTTCTATTCCTGGTGATGTTGTAGTGACTTTTGCAAGTCTTCTACCATTGGTGTGCGGTAGTGTAGTGACCTCCGTTGTCATGCGGCTCCTTCATTAGCTCGGTGCGGTAGAGCAGTTTTTATCGTGGTCCCGCAAGTTGCTTCTTCCTTCTTGGCAATAGTGCGGTGAAAGCTTATGTGGTGGCATTTTTATTCACAGAGGATTCCATGGATAGAGGACATGGACGACATAGAAATACTAAATCACTAAGAGGAAAGTGGGTGGAAATAGATGAGACAACATAATTTTTCAATACAATAGAGGTAAGAAGAGAAAGCAACCTCAACCAAAGGAGGAAGGTGTTTATGAATTCACAAATGCTACAACATAGAGGAGATATCAATATGTCAAATATATGACAAAAGTGAGGTTTTGTGTTGGAGAGCATACTCGTTGAAATGATATAATTGGTGTACTAAACATTATTTACTATGTTGTGTATTATAGGGGCAAGACGAGGCCATGGCAACAAATCATGTCATATCAAATGAGGACACAACAGATGAAGCAGGACATCAAGTACTCATATTTTGACTTAACTTAAGAAAAAATTATCTGATGGACTTTTGTGATACATCCATCTTTTTTCACAATATCATTGAAATTTATAATGTATTATCTAATCTTGACATAAATTAATGCATGTTGATTATTTTAGATGGAGATTGGAGAAAATGCAAAGCCTGAGCGTTCAACTAGCAAAAGAAGAAGATATGTACGTGGACGTGGACCTAAAACTTTTACATCACATAGATGACAATGGGTGGAAGAGGATATGACAATGGATACAGTTTTGACAGTATTAACTATTTTAATATTCGTCATTATATTTGTTTTCACTGAAATAAATGGTATTTCACAGGCGAGGAAATATCCAACAATGTGGGCATATGGTTGACATTATCGTGTAGAAAGTGTAGACGAAAAGAGACGATCCTTCGATTGTGGCATCATGATTGACTTCAAGCAATTGAGTCGATCAAACTCAAAAGATAAGAATATAATTGAAGGGAATCTACAATATGTTGGGAAAATACTAGAAATTATTGAGTTGGATTACCACTCTTTTAAATGTTGTATTTTTAAGTGTAGATGGTATGAAGCATTTGAGAGGACACGAAGACATGATACCCATAGTGGATTGTTTTCTATAGATTCCTCATCGTTCCTACTGGAGGATAAGGAGCCTTATGTTCTACCAATTCATTGTGAGCAGGTATTTATTTAACTCAAACAAGAAGCAGCAGTGATCATTAATCTATTAATTCATAGCTTATTGTGAATATATACATGTGTTTATTAATCAATAAAATTGTTAAAATGTATACGTCTAATATATGTATGTTGTTCATGTGCAAGTATTTTTCTATGAAGATATTTTGGACCCGAAACATTTTGATCCAAGATTAAGGCATGCATTTGATTATGCATTAGTGGATATTGAGCAAAACAATGATGACCAACAAAATGAGAGAGAGAGATTAGAGAACACTGAAGAAATTGAAATCCATGATGATGTTGAAGATGGTTATGTTCAAGCACAAGAAGACAACAATCCAGAGTTAGATGATGTTATGGAAGACAACAATATGGATGGTATATAAAATGATTATCCAAATACATCTAGTAACACTATAGATGGTCTACAGTCAAATTTCAATGATGATGAAGATGATGCAGGTCAAGATGAGGATGATGATAATATTAAATACTTGAAAGAACATATGAACATTGACAATGATACATTGGATGACATTGTAGCAGACATTTAATGACCAAGAATTCTAAATTTTTACAATTATTTGTAATCCATGTTTAAAAAAGGATGATTATTATGGCCTAGAATTTGAAATGCTTCAGTAATATTATTATGTTGTATTCACCATACATTTCCCTTGACAAAGCAAACATGTGGTTTCATTTAATTTTACTGTATATCTCAAAAGTGAAATTGTTGTTACATAATGATGCATTAAGAAAATAATATATACAAAAAATGTAAAGAAAATGTTTGAAATTTAACATGCAACCTAATGTGTTGTGTTGAAAGCAATCAAGATTAACTGGGACAAGAAATAAAAATAAAATTTTGATGATTGTACTTAAAATTGAACAAGATATGAAAAGTGTGGACAATGATGGTGTTGAAATTGAAAACCCTGATTTTGATGACATTACTGTTTTATGTCATTAGAGATAAAGAGCACATACAATTTTATATACATAGAAAATGAAGATTTGAAACTAGTAAATTGAAAATGTAAACACTGTAATATTTTTCCTTAAACAATAATTCACATACTCACTTACAAAAAAGGGTGAAGCATTTTTTATTCAAACTATGTATTCTTTAATAGACATAACAGTAAAAAAATATTTACAAGTACAAGAATATATACATTGTTTCACATAAAATAAGCAATGTTTCATAGAATATACAAGTACAAGAATATTTACAAGTACAAGAATATATACATTGTTTCATAGAATATATACACTATTTCATATACTTCTAAATTTTTAGAGTTATTTGCAATCTGTTGGGTCTCAAAAACGTAGGTTTTTAGACCATACGAGGGTGCCAATCTCTAAGAGGACTTTAATCCTTAATACAAACCAATTGAAGTAAATTATTTGAAAGGAATTTAACTCACACCTAACCATAAACTAATCAAACAATCCACACAGTAACAACAAATGTGCCCTGATAAATCTTGCAGATTTAAACAACTTGAAAAGACCACTTTGGAGACAACAAAACAATAAATAAGCATGAAAATCGACACAACAATTGAACATTGAAAATGGATTACGAGTTATAATGTATCTGCTCCATTATATTGCTCAAAATATAAACATACATAACATGAGTTAGTCTGATATAATAAGTGGATGAGATGGTCTACTATCTATTCTAATGGATTGAAATGATGATCAAAATCGGACCTTGGTTTCCCTATTTGTATGGGAAGCAACAAACTTCAGGTCTGTTCACAAAAGTTACATCGTTTCTTAACTAAAGCATAATTAACATAACATAGAAACTTAAAAAGAGTTTATTGTTGGATGCACCACAGTCCGTTAATCATCAACAAGTGCCCATGACCACCTAAGATCTGTTCAAGGCTCAAGCACCATGTTAATGCGTCCACAACAACCAAAATTTGACTACCTCCTCATACAACTCATGCAAGGAACAATTTAACCTTTGACATGTGATCAATGTATTTCTCTTGGGAATAAGTGTTTGTATTTTGTAGAGTGTTTGTCATTACATTCTCCAATCCAACAATCCTCTTGAGCTGCTTATGCATTTTCCTGAGTACCTCATCCTCATCATTGATGTCATCAAGGATGCCTGGAAAATATTTTGATATCTCATTTTTCCAGGTTTCCTGATCCTTCAAATTTGTTTTTTCAAATAAATCTGGCATGGTCATACATAGTGGCTGGCTGAAGTCAGTCAATTCCTATGTCAAGATATTCTGGAAGTTTTCATGTGTATTCATGAGGCTTTGACATTCTTGGAGAAAAGCATTATTATCTCCATATTTTTCCTTGATATGGGATTCCATTTCCTTCATCCTATCAAGCTGTCTTCCATGCTCCATGAGGGCCTTGTATGTTCCACTGTGAGCACGCCAAACACCATCTACATGTTGGCACATATCTTTGAATTTCATACAAATTATCCCTGATACTACTTCAAAAGTAGTAGCCTTAAAAAAAAAAATAGTTCTTCTTGTTCCTTTTGAGCCTTTTCAAATTTATGCTTCCATTGAGTAGTATCATACATGCCCTCTAACACTTTTCTTTCATGTTCAATTAAAGGAGAGTAAAGCCTTGGAGAAGTAGACAACCTATCTTTGTAGTTAGTTAATTCTTGTTTCAACCTATCATTTTCTTCTATCAGCCACTGGTTATCTCTTACTAGCTTTTGGATCTGGGCTTTGGTTAATTTGGCTACACTCACATTCAAGACAACAGTCTCCAAGGGATATGTCTCCCCTACTCTTTGCACTATGAGATGTCAAAAAATATGATCATGGTCAACGAGATAAGGCTTCTTGCCTGGGGGGTAAAGAGCCCAAATTTGCAAATTGGTATTATCAAGATTGTACCCTGACCTTGTATAGACCCTATCATCCGCTTCATTTGTTATTTACAAATTTTTATTCTTTCTCTTCAAAAAGCTGTCAAATACAATGGCTAAACTAATATCCCACCTAGGAAGGAGCATAACTCCAACTTCTTGCAATAATTCTCTTCCTCTCTCAGCAGTCATGTTTCTAATTTCCCTATCAACTTCATATTGCAACTCTTTCAAGGCATAAGCCTCTTTCTCAGGGTCAATGTCCTTTAACCTTTCTCTTATTAGTCTTCCTTTATAATCATATATAAAGGACTTAAATTCAGGGGTCTACACAAAATTATCATCTGCAACAAATTCCTAACTTGCATGATGCCTCACATCATTTGATAGCTCATCAGAGGTTTCAAAGGTGATCACACTTCTTTCCAATGACATCTCATATTGGGGTATAATAGGAGAATTAAACTGTGAGATTTATTCTTCCTCCTCAATGTTATCTTCTTCCATGGATGGGGAACCAACTGAAAATATCACTTCAGGAGTAGGCTGAGGAGATAAGTGATCCAGTGGTGTGATATTTTCTACTTGCCTCCTACGACCAATGCCCCTTCCTCTTTCAAATGCCACAAGTGGCACATCTCTTATCAATTCTTCTTCATGGAGGATTAACTGTTCAATTCTTTCAGTGGGATCTTGTACCTCAGGGAAAGCCCCTACGTAGCCTGGGTTATTATTCACCTTCCAAGCCTTAGCCATCATAACACTACTGTAGGCATTCATTCTCATCATGTTTTGTTTTTCTTCACAATTTATGATGACATCTTCTAAAAGAAAACTATGCTCATACCCTTTCAATTTCTAAAAAAAATTGGCATCATAAATGAAGTGTTTTGGATCAAAATTCTCCCTATTGTTTCCAACTGACAAGCCATAATAATCCAGTTTACCACTAACCAAGTCGTAGCCTGAATCAAAGATAATAGTGAAATCACCAAATCATAGAGTGGAAGGCATGAAAGTCTGCCTCCCATAGCTCTTTAAATGCATGAAAGTTGAATATGACAATTGCCTTATGATCTCTAAACAAGCAACTCTATCTAGAATAGTATTAAGCAAAAAATAAGGCGCAACTTCAAATCCATAAACCCTGATAATAGTACAATCCCCAAACATGTACCAGTCCCCCCAATTGTGATTTATCCCTTCTTCATGACCCATATCTTTTGGTCAGAGAAATATTAAGATCTCTAGGGAGAGGTTGTAGTCACATTTGTGGCCTAGCAACTTGTATAGTGGTTTGAAAAAATATTCCTCAAAATATAGGTAGTCGGACCTCCCACACTTGTTGTCCCACACAAATGTCCACATTTGTACAGGCCTTGAATTTCCACCATTATCTAAGTCTTATATTCTTAATTCCTCACCCCATACCCCCATCACCTTCCCTTTCATTTAATATCATGTGCATGAAAAATAATAGTGCTTGAAATTAATGGCTTCACTATCATTCTCGATGATATTGAGGGCATTATTGATGGCCTTTGATAAATACTCTGCATAATCATAGGGTCAAGAATTATGGTTGTAATGCCCCACCACGCAACCCTAGAGGAAGTTGCAATTAACTACTCAAACACACTAATTTTTTTGTTGTTTAAGTATTAATATTATGCAAGTTCACTACCCATTGCCAACAACTTCTAAGGTTGCGAGACTGTGGTTACTTAATAACCCACAAACAACTAACACGAATTGAAACCATAACATTTAATTACATAAGAAATTAAGAATACATACATTCCATACAAGATAAATTCATCAAAGAAAATAGAGATACCACAAGATTCCAAATAACGATAATTAAACAATAAGATTAAATCTCTCATTCCCCAAATGAGGTAAATCCAATAAGCATGATTACATATTACATCTTGCTCCTCGATTACAAATGAGGGGTAATAAATTACAAGATCAACTAAAATGAAAATAAGCATGAAGAGTAACTGGATCCCACAAGCTCTCCAACTGGAAATCTCATCAACACGAACAAGAAGAAAACCCAATGGAGTAAGGTGCACGATCCACCCATCCAAGTGGTACCTGAAGGCCCACCCCCCATGCTAGGAGGTAGTAACATAGAATCCTAGCCAAGGCCATCTACCTCTAGACACAAGCTAACACATAATTGAACCATACTGACACAACCAATCACATGTACAACACAAGTACAACTCTATAATGGTCACATTGCTTTAGCTATCACTTGATTAAACTACTTCCGAAGGTTACCCAATATTACCTCTTACGGGCTCTGGCCCCCAACGGAAGCCACTCTTCTACTTGACAACACACATACAAACCAACACCAAGGGAACCCAAGTGCATACAAAATAGATATTACAACCACTCCAACTCTAGGAGGAAACATAAAAATAACTCACTCCAACACTGGAGGTAACAAACATAACCAAGCCACTCCTTACAAGGAGTCACAAATCGCATAATCCACTCCTTCCACAGGAGGTACAAAACATCCTCGTTCGTGGAAACCAGGTAATAATATTGACATAAATTCATGCACTACCTAAGGAAATTAACAAATGGTCGACATCACAAAATGACAACCCCCAACCTCTAGGGTCCTTTGGAAGACTTACATATTAAAGACATTTAACCCATTTCCCCAAACATGAACATAGAGGAAATAATCACATAAAGCAATTGTGAGGAAATAACTAATTTAATAGGAAGAAAACCTGATTTCCAAAAGCCTCAGAGGTTGATAAATTGGTGCAAGGCCTTCTCCTGGGATGAAAGATCCTTCCCAACAAACCAACTGAGCTTTTCCTTATTTTAAATTTTTTCATCCTCCCCCAAAAATCCCATGAAAATCCAAGTAATAGATTTTGTTTTTGAAAATATTTATTTAACCACCATAATCAATTTTCCAAAACAAATCAAAAAATATCTTAATTTCTTTTTGCATTCAAATTTAAAAAAAAATGCAAATTAAAACATTTTTCCAATTTTCCAATTTCAAACAAAATATCTATTAATTTCCAAAATGAATAGCTTAATTCAATTCAACACAATTAAATTAATTAATCAATAAAATAAATCTAATCCGAGATTAAATTATTTTATTAATTAATAAATTAAATAGCATTTTTCACATTATAACCAGATTAAATCAACAACTTAATTACATCAACCTTTTATTTATCTTTTCCTAACTTACAATTTAAATAAAATCAAGGCAAAAAGAACAATATTAAAACACCTGAACCCGACTTAAAGCCGACAACATACTATGACTAGGGTAATGACTTGGCACGGAAAACCTATCTACTATCTCCCAATCAAATGTCGTTAGCAATGGACATGCTCAACCCTTTGAAACCAGGTGGAGGTGATGTCCTATACCTGTTAATCTGCAAACAAAGATTATATCGAACATTTATATATACCATAATAAAACACACTGTGAAGAGGAAGTCACGAAATCGTAGGGCGCTCGCAAGCGAGTGGTGCAATTTCGTCCCCTTCACCAATACAGTGTTACAAACTGACGAGTCTAACATCAATAATTTAATCAAAAGCATAAAGCTTCATTAATTCAAATATCATTTATGCTAAGCTAAATCATGTCATAATGATAACATCAGAATAAAATACCATTACGTCAAAATATCACATTCGCATCGCTTTATAGATAGCGATCAAATAGTACTAACAGAAAATAAGGCATAACAAAACACAACACTGTTCAATCAAAAGAGCAAAACGGAGGGGTATTACATCCTCCCCCCTAGGGTCAAGCTTACTCCTGGAAGCCTTCAAAAACCCCAAGTGAAAAATCCATACAATCACACAAAGCCAAGGGTTCCAAATTGAACAGCTCCATACCTCAACATAAAAGCAACAACCCGTGCCAAGTACACTGTCGATCCATCCAATCAACATGGTGAAGCAACCACCAACCAAGGCTCCAAAAACACATAACCATGGATTAACATACATAATACACATATGTACCAATACACATCACTGAGAATCATCACATGGCTACACAAGGGTCCATTTGGACACCGGAAAGTAGCATACCAATCCATGATAGAAGAATCCATGAACCAAGAACCAATAACCATCTCAAATAAATCAACACAAAATCAGTGACTTGATGGTGTTAGGTCATACATAAAGTGAGACCATCCAAACAAGACCACCATGACCTGTCTCGTGTTGTTTAAGGTGATTAGCCTCCAAGAGATAGTCATCACACATAGGTGAGTAGTGGGTCCTAGCTACATAATAACCTCATATACCCCCATCCTCCATGTTTCCTGCATCTACTTCCTCGTACACACTCACCAAGTCCGTCTCATACGCCCTTGGAGAGGAATCACAATACAACACATAACTGACTTGAAAACAACAAAGATAACTAGCTTAGCCACCAAGTTCATAAAGAAGAGAAAAATAAATTTAAATTTCAACACTAACTCAATATATAACCTCTAGGGTTATAAGAAAATAAGATCACAAGTTGTGGCTAAACCTTCACAATCAAATGTACCAAAGTGTCAGCCCTCACAATCAACTGAAAAATCATCAATAACCAAAAGGAAGTTCACAATCTTTAAAATTGCACTGTACATCGATATGTGACTAGATACTAGCCACCAACGAGGAAAGAGGAAACAACGTCGGGCTAGAATAATAATAGCCCTCATGTGGTGTGGAATGAGCACGCCCTCCATATGGCCCAGAGTGCATCCACGACTAACAAAATTTCATCACTCTACCTGGTCATACGTCGGCCGAAGAAGGCACGTACTGGTCATATGCCACGTGGTAGTGTGTTGGAGGGTCCACGAAAATAGGCACGCATAGAACACACTCCACCCGTGATACCTCATGGAGAAGACACATGCAAGAACTCGTTGGAGGCAGAGGTATACATGGATAGGATCTACCCATATGTTACTCGACCAACATGGTCAAGGCAACCATGAGGATCCCTCTACAAGTGTTTGAGGCCCCATTACGCTCATCACACAAGTAGGCTAACAAAGACAATCTCATAATGTGCCTTCACATGTCTACGCATGTGGCATCATGTAACATGACATCATCACCGACACTGTGTCAGAAAATGAGTGGGGTGTGGGATCGTATTACATCATATCGAAATACGTGCAAATACATCATCATCAACAGTACTATGTCGGAACATCAGTGCGATGTGGCATCATATCTATCATGTCATGTTGGAGCATGTGCAAATGCACTAAGTATACAATACAATATGATAATATCACTATGGGGCTATCGAGTTTCACCTCTCATACAGATGAGGTTTACTCGCTATGCCAGATCAACGCCTCCATGGACGTCCAGGCATAACATACCTATGCTATCGTACTCAAATATATGGGGATTAGGTTAACACTTATGGATCAAGTGTCCTAATCCATCATAAGGGAAAGTAGTGGGTACGTTTCCTCGAGATTGGTTGAGCTAAGATGCTCTGTGCCGCAATATGCATACACTACACACTCCACCCAAGGAACTTGTGGTTGCTACTATCCCTTCACGGATTGAGGGTCTAGAGAACCAAAAGAAAAAGAACTAATTTTGCTTACTCTTATATACAAGTTTCAACCACACATGGGTTGGCCCTCAATTAAGTAACAAACATCCACACAAACATAATGGCATGGTAAATACCACACCAAAGTGTAAATATTTCCTCAAGGATGGGTACCAAGTATCACCATTACATGGATACATAAAGCAAGTACAAGGTATTCACAGCTCTCAAACAAGATATAGTTACTAGTTTCTTACATTTAAAGGTACAACTACATACATAATCCCATAGGAACATCCAATTCCATATCCCATGGGGTATGTATCATAACTTTCCAACCATAACCTTTTATCAGGATTCTTTCACGCTACTCTTTTCCACAGAGTACATCATGCTAAAGTAAAAGCCATGAACACGTGATCACTCAACAATTCCACTAACAATTTCACAGGGACAACCTAGTGGACTCAAATGTACCCAGAGTACCCAGTGTATGAACCTGTGGCTTTGATACCATGTGTAACGCCCAACCACGCAACCCTAGAGGAAGTTGCAATTAACTACTAGATGTAATACCCCTCCATTTTACTCTTTTGATCGAACAGTGTTCTGTTTTGTTATGCCTTATTTTTTGTTAGTACTATTTGATCGCTATTTGTAAAGCGATGCAAATGTGATATTTTGACGTAATAGTATTTTATTCTGATGTTATGATTATTAAATGCTTTAGATTAGCATAGATGATATTTGAATTAATGAAGCTTTATGCTATTGATTAAATTATTGATGTTAGACTTGTTAGTTTGTAACACTGTATTGGTGAAGGCGATGAAATTGCACCACTCGCTTGCGAGCGCCCTACGATTTTGTGACATCCTCTTCACAGTGTGTTTTATTATGGTATATATACATGTTCGATATAATAATTATTTGCAGGTTAACAGGCATAGAACATCGACTCCACCTAGTTTCACAGGGTTGAGTGTGTCCATTGCCAACGACATTTGATTGGGAGATAGTAGCTAGGTTTTCCATGCCAAGTCATTACCCTGGTCATAGTATGTCGTTGGCTTTAAGTCGGGTTCAGGTGTTTTAATATTGTTCTTTTTGCCTTGATTTTATTTAAATCGCAAGTTAGGAAAAGATAAATAAATGGCTGATGTAATTAAGTTGTTGATTAAATTAATCTGGTTATAATGTGAAAAACGTTATTTAATTTATTAGTTAGTTTAATTTAATTTTGGATTAGATTTATTTTATTGATTAATTAATTTAATTGTGTTGAATTGAATTAAGCTATTCATTTTGGAAATTAATAGATATTTTGTTTGAAAGTGGAAAATTGGAAAAATGTTTTAATTTGCATTTTTTTGAAAATTTGAATGCAAAAAGAAATTAAGATATTTTCTATTTTGTTTTGGAAAATTGATTATGGTGGTTGAATAGATATTTTCAATAAAAAAATTCTATTACTTGGATTTTCATGGGATTTTTGTGGGAGGATGAAAAAATTGAAAATAAGGAAGGGAAGGAAGAATAGAATTGTTGTTTTGTGGGTTTGGATTTGGATTCTTGGAAAAACTTAGTTGGTTTATTGGGAAGGATCTTGCATCCGAGGAGAAGGTCTTGCACCAATTTATCAACCTCTAAGGCTTTTGGAAATCAGGTTTTCTTCCTATTAAATTAGTTATTTCCTCGCAATTGATTTATGTGATTATTTCCTCTGTGTTCATGTTTGGGGAAATGGGTTAAGTGTCTTTAATATGTAAGTCTTCCAGAGGACCCTAGAGGTTGGGGGTTGTCATTTTGTGATGTCAACCATTTGTTAATTCCCTTAGGTAGTGCATGAAGTTATGTCAATATTATTACTCGATTTCCACGAACATGGATGTTTTGTACCTCCTGTGGAAGGAGTGGATTATGCGATTTGTGACTCCTTGTAAGGAGTGGCTTTGTTATGTTTGTTACCTCCAGTGTTGAAGTAAGTTCTTTTTATGTTTCCTCCTAGAGTTGGAGTGGTTGTAATATCTATTTTTTATGCACTTGGGTTCCCTTGGTGTTGGTTTGTATGTGTGTTGTCAAGTAGAAAAGTTGCTTCCGTTGGGGGCCAGAGCCCGTAAGAGGTAAGACTGGGTAACCTTCGGAAGTAGTTTAATCAAGTGATAGCTAAAGCAATGTGACCATGTTAGATTTCTTCTTGTGTTGTACATGTGATTGGTCGTGTCAGTATGGTTCACTTATGTGTTAGCCTGTGTCTAGAGGTAGATGGCCTTGGCTAGGATTCCTTATTACTACCTCCTAGAACGAGGGGTGGGCCTTCGGGTACCACTTGGTTGGGTGGATCATGAACCTTACTCCATTGGGTTTTCTTCTTGTTCGTGTTGACGATATTTCCAGTTGGAGAGCTCGTGGGATCCAATTACTCTTCATGCTTATTTTCATTTCAGCTAATCTTGTAATTTATTACCCCTCATTTGTAATCGAGGAGGAAGATGTAATATGTAATCGTGCTTATTGGATTTACCTCATTCGTGGAATGAGAGATTTAATATTATTGTTTAATTATCGTTATTTGGAATCTTGTGGTATCTCTATTTTCTTTGATGAATTTATCTTGTATGGAATGTATGTATTCTTAATTTCTTATGTAATTAAATGTTATGGTTTCAATTTGCGTTAGTTGTTTTTGGGTTATTAAGTAACCACAGTATCATAACCTTAGAGGTTGTTGGAAATGGGTAGTGAACTTGCATAATATTAATACTTAAACAAAACAAAAAAATTAGTGCATTTGAGTAGTTAATTGTAACTTTCTCTAGGGTTGTGTGGCGGGGCGTTACAATGGCTCTGGATGTTTGTGGCTAAAACCATGGGAGCAATTGTCATGTTCTCAAGAACATCAATTCCCAATACTTCACTAGTTTAGTAATAAGTGTATTGAAAGTATTCTTCAAATAAAGCCATAGAGAATGGGGGCTTATCTTCACTAGAGAACCTCATAGTTTGGTTACCTGCACCTTTAACCCTATGTAGAGGCAATTTCCACCTTTTTTAATTCATAATTTTGTTTTCAAGGAAGTGTCTAGCTGAAAAATCATGGAAATATAATCTAGCTTTATGACCATGAACTGTGACCCATCAGGAAAATGAATTGCTCTCATCTTCAGATTATAGTTCTTTGCCAACACCTTGATTAACTCTATGTTCACAAAGATGTTGGGTACTACAAGTTTACCCAAATTCAAATTCCACATATTTGACATTGGGCTATGTTGGAATTTCTTCCTATAATGATAAATAAAAAGGTCGTAACCCCTACATGGAGTCCATACATCTCCCAATTATTTTTGTTTATCTTGTAATGTCACACATGATGGGTTAAGCTATGTTATTATTCTGGATTTTGGCCCAGACACAGAACACTGATCGATTAAGTCTTGATTCAATCAGTTAGCTTCAGTTTTCTATCTTTTTGCTTTTTGTTTGCCTGGGGTTTTTTCCATCTCAACCCTACTCATGCAATGCTTTCATCTACTTACTGAGAAAATACTTTGATCTGAGTCTAGACCACTTACTTGGATAAATGCTACAAATTTCCAATTGCCTACCACCATCCAACTTGGTTCTCCAAATCCTTCAATTATAATTCACAGTGATTTCAACTTATTTGAGGCTGTATTTATCAAATTTTAGGACACTTCATCCAACCCTGGTTCATAAATGACGCTCACACCACCTTTATGATCAAGTTCTTCATTAATAGTGGTAGTCTCATTGATATTTTCATTAGTCACATCAATCAGACTAATCATCATTTCATAACCGTCGAAGACACTTTTAATTAAAATGCCTGTTATTTCTTCGATATGCCGGTATGAAGGTGTTTTTCCCTTCCCTTCTGTTGTTTATTGTACTACCGCCTTGCTCAAGGCTTCTTGTTGTGGGGTTGTGGTGTATACTACTCTACCGCATATGTTGCTAACCTTCCCAATGGTATAATGGTGTATGCTTTTGATCATTACTTGAAGAGTGTCGATGAGACAATCTTATTTGTCTTACTAATATCTCAATGTATCTTTGACATTAGATCTTATGTTCCTCTGATGTTGGTTGCCAGTGTCGATGAGACAAGTTAATGTCTCTTGCCGATATGCCACTATCTCATCGACAATTACTTTGTTATATCCAAGAGTTGTGTTTTGTTGAACACTTGTAGATGTACCTTCTCGATGTGACATAAGTGATTCTCTCCTTGATATGCCTTTATCTTGTTGACATTTCACTGTTTTACATCATCGATGAGACATATAAATAAGTCTCTTCAACATAGGGGTGTCTCATCTACATTTATGATCTATGCTTTGTGCGAATGTCGGGGAGACTTTGGAGGGTCTCTCATCGACATGATGTTGTCTTGGCGATATGCTATGAGAAATTATAGGAGTATTTCAAAGGAGGAATACACTTTGATGCTATGATCAAGGGTTTTATTTGAAAGCTCACATGAGGGATTTTATTAAATTTAAGTTATTATGATAAGAATTCTATGCATATGGTGGATGTAAGAGATGAGTGAAAATGGAAGTATGCAAAAATAATTAGGATGGAATTTTGGCTACAACACAATCCATGTTTAAAAAAGGATGATTCTTATGGCCTAAAATTTGAAATTCTTTAGTAAAATTATTTGTGTCGATACAAATTACCTATTGCAATATCCTTAAATTGTTCAATCTTTGGTATGAATTGTTGGCAGATAAAATTAGGATTAATTGGATGCCTCTTCCATTCATTTTGTATCAACATATGTTCGTGAAGACACAAAAGTTAATAGCTCAATTAGGTAGAGCTTTTGTGATTTTCAAATGAAGAGTAAGGTACATTTTTATTTTTGCTGCATTACATTCATGTGCATAAACAAAATCAGAAGATTACATTACTAGATTGCACTTATGCAGATGCACATAATATAAGAAATATTGCACAATCCTTTCAAAAATGTAGTCTTTATTGATAATGTAAATATATGTTGCTCCACACAAGCCATGTAACTGACTATTTGAATGCATATAATTGAAAAACTATACATATATAGATACAAAGGAGAAAAATGCACATAAAGAGAAAGGGCACCCATCATTGCCTCAATGACAAATCCTGGTTGCATTATTCTGCATCATCTTCAGTCTTCCCACTTGTCTAAGCCTCCAAGTTGATGTCTTCCTTGCTGCTCCTAGGTTTCCTGCATTTGAGTGAGAAGAGTGTTGTTAGAGCAATGAAGGATCACCAGTCAAAATATGTGCATACATCTATAAACATATAATTTGATCATCATGTGAATTCAAATAACTTGCATACCATAGATATCTAGGAAAACAAGAAAGTTATCAAACATGTCTATCATATGCTCGGTTTATCTAACATGTTTTCTCATTGTGCAGGTATAGATAAAATTACGTTATTTTTTTATTTATCTGGTTACAACATGTGGGGTGAAATGTGGCCCCCACAAGGGTTGAGCCCAACCTACTGCCCTATTATTTCATTTGAGAAGGATAATCACAAGTAAACCATCCATGAAGCATTAAAGATCAATCTTTGCAAGGATAGTGGAGTATGTTGGCAAGGGGCAATCTCCTTATTGATAAAGATTTATCCTTATTAATAAGAACATTCCACTATCAACATAGCCATGATTCTGACAAAACTAATCATCAAGGATTCCAAGATAGTTTTCATTAATAGTCTGGTTAAAAGTAAGTATCCCCAAGCATCATAACAGTCACAAGAATTGAACATGAGGGGCAGTCATGTAGATTAAAAGCTTACACAATAATCATCACTTGCAAAGACAGAGACAACATGTTTCCACATAACAAATTAAATCGAATGCATGAAAGGTACAATGATGAAGTCCATAATAGTGAATGTTGCTTAAGAGGGATTTAAGGACGACATTTTGTATCAAGGAGAACAAGGTAACCTCAAAATCTGTTGTACCTGAGTATGACAGTACCTGAGCTTCTCGTGTTTCTAGATGGAACCTATAGCAGAAAAGTGTAGTCTCCATCTGAAGGAACCATCTTCAGAGCTCTTCCCTAAAATGAGGGTTGAAAACATTAAAAGAAAAGAAATACCATAATTCTAAAGTAACAATTTGTATCAAGACAAATGTCAAAAGTATAATTAAAAAGACAAATCCTTACAATTGGACCTCAAATTGGACTAAACCGATTTATGTTTTTATCTTTAGAATGTAGGAACTTTATCTATTGGAGCTTCACAACTTGAAATTGGATCTCAAATTGAACCAATAAAATTTATGATTTTATCTTTAGAATATAGGAACTTTCTCTATTCAATATTCACGACCTCAAATTAGATCGGAAGTTGGATAAGCATATTTATGATTTTATCTTTAGAATGTACAAACTTTCTCTATCGAATATTGAAGATGTAAGGTTGCATCAGAAGCTGGATAAGAAGATTTATGATTTTATCTTTAGAATGTAGGAGCTTCCTTTATCGAATATTTGGAAATTCCTACACACAAGTTTTGCTTCGGAGCGAAAACACCCGAAATTTTTTCACACTGGCTCAAGGTAAAATCCAACCAGGTTATGACACTGATAGCAACCCAATTTTTCTTGAACAATCTATACCCGAATGTTGCATTACAATCTATTCTTCCTGCACATAAAAATGCCACATATTAACCCCTTCTAAATAAAACTCAAAATACCATGAAACAATGAGTCCCCTATATTAGTAAGTAAGTAGGTAGTCTATAGGGCATAGCTTGATTTATACAAGGATTCTCATGAAAGGAATCTTCAAGTGATAGTAAGTGAGTTGTTTGAGATTGCAGCTGATGGTGCAATATCCAGTCTTAAAGGCAGTTAGCAAAGTAGTAAATATGCAAGAAAATAAAATTGTACACAACAAACAATTCACAATGTTATCCTACATAATGCCTTAAGTTTGAAGACAAAAATCTTATTGTATCTTGATGAAAGCAGTGACCTTAATGGTCAATCACTGGAAACCATGATTTTAAAACATGCTATTGTGCTTATGGAGGCAACATTTTAAGCGAGGCGGTGAGTGGTGGTTTGGAACAATGGCAAGTATGAAGGAATTGCTTTATATGCATACTATGTAGTCTAGCTTAAGACAACATTCTTAGAAGCTATTGAAGGTGGATTATGGAACTCAAGGGTTACCATGATAAAGATTAAAGCAAAGACTAAGATCTATTTAAAAGCCACTATCATGAAGATATTAAAGATTTCAAATGCAAAACCCTAGCAGCTGGAGTAATGAACACAGTGTGAAAGAGGACAGTGTGCTAGGGTAGATTTAGGAGGTCTCTATGTTATCTAATCATAGGAAAATACATCATTTTTTTTTTTTTAAATTAAAAGAAATTATTCTAAACCCTATATAGGACACATTGATACTTCAAAAGAATTTGATTTATTTTTTAAAATTAAAAGAAGTCATTCTAAACCCTATATAGGATACATTAAAAATCATTTGAAGGAATTTGAGATTATGCAAACATATGACAATTAAATACCTAGATTACAAACAATAGCGTGAACATTGTAACCCTAGTTGATAAGAGCAAGAATGAGATAAACAACAATGAATCCTATGCCTTCTATCGTGCACATCTCCTTACCATTCTCTATCATTATTTATTGAAACACTTCTCCATTTTGGTGGGCTACGCCTGAAAATAAGGTTTCAACAAAGGTTTTATTGTATATTAAAATGAAAACTCCATTCTGGCAGGTTATGCCTGAAAATAAGATTTTGACGAATTTTTTAGAGTATGTTTATTAGAGTTTAAGAGTATTTTGGCGGGCTATATCTTGATTCCTTAAATGATTTATTCAAATGGATTGTGATTCATGTGATTTGATACATTTAGTGCTATAAATTATAATGATGCCACAATTTCCGTACTACCGTCGTCTCTTATTATACCCGGTGCAATATGGTGGTGTTTTGCCCTTACCTTCTGTTGTTTACCGCACTACCGCATTGCTCAAGGCTTCTTTCTGCAAGGTTGCAGTGTATACCACTTTACCGTATATTTTTCTCACCTTCCCGATGGTATAACGGTGTATGATTTTGGTCATTACTTGAAGAGTTTCGATGAGACAATATTATTTATCTTATCGATATCTCAATGTCTCATCAACATTACTTCATTATATCCAAGAGTTCTGTTTCACTGAGCACTTGTAGATATACCTTGTCGATGTGACGTAAGTGATTCTCTCCTCGATATGTAGTATCTTGTTGACATTTCACTGTTTTACATAGTTGATAAGATATACAAATAAGTCTCTTTGACATAGGGGTGTCTAAATCGACACTAAACCTGAAGCTAAAGTCGGGAGCTAAAAGTGGCACTGAACTCAAAGCTAAACTCAGAGCCAAAGGCGGTGCTAACGACAATGCCACACTCAAAGTCAATATTGGCACTAAAGGAGGCTCTAATTTTGGTGCAAATTAGCACCGAATTTTCATGATTGGCGCAAATAAATGCCAAAAATAGCACCATCGCGAAAAATAGCGATGACATTTTAAAAAAATTAGCAAAAAATACATTAAAATCATGGGTGGAAGCAAAAAACATAGCAAAATATGGAACAAATCACAAGGATTTGTTGTAGTGAACCATCTTCCAAGGGATTTTGTTCAGTTATTTTAACAAAGTCTGCAAGGTCCTGATGACCAACCTCAGTGTCCTTTATTTCCTCCACCTTTGAGATCACCATTGTAGGCGGATAGAACCCTTGGTATTTATATTTCATCTTTCCCTCTTTCTTAGAAGACAATGGTGACTTCTTTGTTTTCATCTAGAAGAATCGGGGTCAAGAGATATTACTCTCAAGATCACTTAACGAGATTTGGAGAGAAACTGCAAGGATGGTGAATCAACAGACGTTAGGCAAAATTATAACATTGAGAAGCGTGAATCATGTGAGCAATGTGGAGCAAGTGCAAAATGAGCAATTTGGCACAAAAAATGAAGCGAGAGTGAATAAATGGTGCTTGGAACGAAAACAAAGTGATTTTGAAGTGTTAGGATGAAAAACTACCAAATGTGTAGGAGCATTGATAATTAGCACTCCTACACTTAGAAATATAGTTTTATATGTAAGGGAACTGAAAATCAATGCTCTTACATGTAATATTGGCAGATATGTCAAGGCGTTGAAAATCAGTGCCTTGACATTTTGTCAAGATTTGGAGACTCATTGATGTGCAGAGGCGGGTTTTATTAGCGCTCTCGCATCAAATGAAAATTCACTCCATGTAGGAGTGGTGATTTTCATTGCTCCTACATGTGGAGTTGTGAAAATCATTGAAGTGAAAAGGTGGATAATTTCACCTCTCTTACATTGTATAACTTGGCGAATTTGGTGTTTGAGCAGTGAATATCACCACTCGAACAATCAAAGTGATGGTCTCTCAAAAGAAATGATGAAGCTCGAACAAAAATTATCGCTTCAAACTTTCAAAAATTAGAAGAAGGTTTTGAAAGAAACTTAGAAAAAGAAGTGTGAAGAGAAATTCCTAAGGGAAACAACAAGTTATGCAAACCTAGGGCACGCCAAAAGAAAGAAACATGTAAAGAAACCAGGGCGTGACTTGTGTAGAGAAGGACGACTCAAAAGATCAAAACCTTAGCTATGGGGAAAAGAAAATGGATCCAAAAAAGAAAACGAATCTACAAAGTCTTCTTTTTCAAAAGAAAATGGAAAGAAAGATCCAATGAAGACAGAGAAAACAATGGCGCACCTAAAAAACACGAATGTTGAAAACCCTAGCTTGAGAGTCCAAGATATTCTAATGCAAATTGTAGGAGGTTGGAGAGTTTCCAACGTGCAGAGGAGGAAGGAAAAGTGAACATGGAAATGAGAAAAAATTAACTAAAACTAACTTAAAAGTCACTTAAAAGGTCATTAATGCAACTTGGAGTTGCATTAATTATGGAGGAAATAAAGGCAAGACATATGCTCGAGTGCTGAAAATCAATGCTTATGCATCTTAAAGACCAACAAAAATTAAAGTGTGCAAGTGTTGATTTTTCAGGGCTTATGCATATTAGAAATGGGGACAAAGTGTAGGAGTGCTAACAATCAGCACGCCAACACTTTAGGTTGAAAAAGATGAATTCAATATGTAGGAGTGTTGATTTTCGAAGCTTTGACATATTTCACAGTTTTGACTAACTCTTAACTTTGAGAGTTCGCAAAGATATTTGTTTTGAAGGTCTTCGAGAGACGAACGTGGGTGAATGCTCAAATGGTTTATTTGAGACTTCGGATTGCACATCAAGGTGAATTGAAATTCACCTCATTTTTTGTGCTTGAACATCACGAAACTACGAAAAAAAAAAGTTTCATAGGGGGGTTATCCATGAATTGAGTGTTGCTAGATTCCATCATAACAGTTGGCTCCAGCTGGGGATATTCTTTCAACCGTTCTTTGAAAAGAATGAAGGGAGAAGAACTCCAAAATTCAAGTGCCTTTATCCATCCATAGGTCATAGAGTCGGGCAACGACAACATAGAGATTCAAAAATAAAAAGATGCAAGGACTAAATTAAAAATATTTACATTTGAACGCTAGTCACCTTACTATGTAAAGTGTTTGAGATTTTGCCCGCTGTGAGGAAGGGAAAATGACGTTCCATCCTTGTATACCAACAGGAAACTATTTTCACCATGTAGTTGATGAACCTTGAAAGGTTCTGTCCACAATGAATCAAACTTTTCGTGCATACCTTTTGGTTCTCTTCACTTGTCCCATAGGAGAACAAGATCACCAATTTGAAAATCTCGAGACTTGGCCTTCTTGACAAAAAGCTTCTTGATGTAGTCCTAATGTTCCACGATGCGGTTAGCCACCTAAACTCGATTCTCTTCCAATTCGTAGAGATACATAATACACTTATCAACAAATTTTATCAAAATTCTCATCCTCAATGGCCTTAGCCAATTTCAGGGTTGGAAGTTCCAAGGTTATGGGAATCTCAACATTCAACCCGTACAAGAGTTGAAAGGGAGACATACCAATCACCCATTGTGGAGTTATTTTTCTACCCACAAAGCATCGTACAAAGCTTTGTGCCATAAATGTTGATTCTCATCCACCAACTTGCGGATGATACTCACCAAATTCTTGTTGCTTGATTCAGCCTGACCATTACTTTGTGGGTAATAGTTGGAAGAGTGTGAAAAATTTATGCTATGTTCAAAGCAGAACTCGATGATCTCACTTGAAGAGAAGGCAAAAGCGTTGTTAGCAACAATTTTATTCAGCACACCGAACCTGGAAATGGTGTTTTCTTTTAAGAAACTACATACCACTTCAAAAGTAGCATGCTTGGTTGGAGTGGCTTCCACCCACTTGAAGAAATAATTAGTTGCAGTTATGAGATAGGTATGTCCTGCACTTGATGATGGATTTACTGCATCGATGAAGTCAATTCCCCGCTGTTGGAAGAGATCTTTAATAACAACTGGTTTTAAAGGTAAAGCCACCAGCTTTGGCTTACCTACAAACTATTGACACAACTCACACTTACAACCCAAGAGTATGCATCTTGAAAGAGTGTGGGCCAGTAGCACTTCGCTGTCAGGATCTTGTGAGCGATGACCGATGCTAAAAAGTGTCTTCCACATGCTAAGTCATGATATGACTTTAGCAATCTTTCCTATTGTTCTTGATCAACACATTGCAAAAAAGTTCCATCCATTGCACGGTTGTACAAACCATTGTCCCATAAGACAAAGCTTGCTAACTTTAGTTTGATGGTCCTTTTCTCTTTTGGACTCAGATGATCAGGACATTCCCCGTAAGTGAGAAAATGGGAAATGTTGGAATACCACTCATTAGTTGTACTCACGAACAACACCATTGGAAGTTCACTTGGATCTGACTCCTTAGTTTCTGAAACTTCTTCCTCAGGATTATTTTTAGCGATGAGATGACACAGTCCTCACCCACATATCAACTTGGTAGGTTCGATTTCCATGTAATATTCTTGAATCTTGGTAATCCAATTGCCTCTTTTTGTTCCAAACTCCTCTTGTGTTAAGATGGACTTAATAGTTGAATCTGGGACTAGAACTTTGAAATGGCTATTAAGAATATAGAATCATAAATGTTTAAAAGATTTGACCATAGTGAAAGCATGCATTTCCATTTGGGAATATTTCAATTCATAATTCTTTAGATCACAACTCATAAATACAATTGGAGATTCAAAACGTTCACTATTTTCTTGCACCAGAATCGTTGAAAGTGTATGCTCAAAATCATAACTATACATGATGAATTCTTTGGTGTAGTTAGGGCTAACTAACACTGGAACATGAGCAATGGCCTCCTTAATACCATTTAATGCAACCTTCCCTTCTGTTGGCCAATGAAAAGTGGTATTACCTTTCATCATATTAACATTATGACGAGTCTTCTCTACAAAGTTTGGAAGGAACATTCACAAAATGTTTACCTTGCCAAAGAAAGAGTGGAAAACCTTCTTTCTTGATGGTAGAGTAATTGATTTGATATTGTTGACTCTTTCTGAGTCAATCTTGATTCCCTCTGTCGACACTACGTGACCAAGAAGTTTGCCTTATGTGACCCCAAAAATTGACTTTTTGGGGTTTAAGGAAATACCATGTTGTCGGCATCTCTCCAAGATTTTCCTTAGATGGTAACAATGTTCATGATGCTTTTTAGAAAAAACCGTAATATCATCAAGATACACTATGATAAACATACCCATCACATCATGAAAAGAAAAGTCCATAGCTCGTTGGAACATGGTGCCAACAATGATCAAGCCAAAAGGCATTATGTGATACACAAAGGTACCCCATGGCATTGTGAAAGTCATCTTGTGCTGATCACTTGAATTAACTTCAATCTAGTTGTAACCGGAGAAACCATCCAACATGACGAGCATTTCAAATCCGATCACATTTTATAGAACTTGGTCCATCATTGGAAGAGGATAATTATCCTTGAGTGATAGCTGGTTAAGATTTCTGAAGTCCACGCAAATGCGGATCTCACCATTTTTCTTATGAATGAGAATAATATTTGCTATCCATGTTGAATGATGGATAGGGAATATTATTTGGGCGTTCAACATTTTTTGAACTTCTGCAAGGATTGTTCTAGAAATCTTTGGGTTTTACTGCCTTTTCTTTTGTTTATAAGGCAATGCTCCAACCTTAAGGGGAAAGTTGTGTTGCACCTCCTTTGGCCTGAAGGATTTCAGATCTTCATATGAATGTTCTAAGACATCCATATATTCTTGTAATAACTTAGCGAACTACTTCCTTTCTTCAACTGTGCAACATTTACCAATGTTTACCATCTTAGGATCTATTTCAGTTCCTAATTTTATCTGTTCAACTTCATTAGTCGAATCAAAATTCGAGAGTTGTTTTTTGACATAGCGATCATGCTTATCAAAAATATTCTCAAGGGATACAACCCTTCAAGAATTTTATTCCCTTTTAGTTGTAGGAACTCTTCACATGCAGTTGGATCCATATCAGAAGTAGATTCTCGGTGTGGAGTCACTTCCTTAAAAGTATAACTCATCAAAGTGTTCTGCCTTTTCCAAAAAGGTGACAATTTGATGATCGTCATTGAAGATCTATCAATTTTTTGAATTATTTGGAACACTCGAGCAGAAAAGCAACTCAATGGTGTAGGTGGAACCATGAAAGTATTTATCTGGTATCAAGAGCGTAGTTGAGATTGCTAAAGAATCAACCTTTTCATTATATTCCCTTGGAACTATAGATATATCAAAGGCATCAAATTCTTCAATACAATCCCAAAAAAGATTATGATAATGGCAAAGTCTGTCATTCTTTGTCTAGGACAAATTTCTTACCTAACAAACTATCAACTTGACATCACCTTGTGCATGAAGATTTTTAATACTTTTCTTGCGTGCAACTTGCATTCCTAACAAAAATGCTTCATATTCAACAGTGTTATTAGTGTTGTAAAACTCTAATTTGAAAGAGAAAGGGAAAAAATTTCCTTTAGGGGAAATAAAAACCATTCCTGCTCTATAATCGGTGGAAGAGCAACTACCATCAAACTCTAACAACCAAATGTCGTTTGGATCACCAAGGCTAACAATGTCGAAATCTATAGCCTCATCATCTGATGAAGCTTTAGGATCCGATGTTGATGAATCATCTGATGATGACTCATTTTTTATTGTAAAAATTCAGCACTCTCCAACTCATGCCTCGTTGAAGATTCACCGACTTCTTCTATTTACAAATAATGCGTTCCAATGCTCGAAGACTCAAATAGGATTTGATCCCTTGGATCATCGGATTGTGTCATTGAGAATTTTGATTCCCTTTCAGGAATCAAATTTTGCATTACACCCTTCACAGGTATCCTAGCTTCAGACATGTCCATTTTTAGTTCACTGCAAGGGTATGTGCAGGATCATGATGGGCCAAAAAGTGGCAATGGAAAAAAAAATTATGTTTTGCATCGACTCAAAAACACGGAAATCCCAAGTTGACTTTTTTTAGGCTTAAGTGTTAGTACATTGCTCCAAAGCAATGCCCAAACCTAAATTTACAAATCGGATTGGATATCTAATTTGAGTTGCGTATATAAATAAAAAAGCAATGACCTTTTAAACTCATTTCAGACGTTTTGAACGCAGGCGCATAGGGAGAACTCAAAATTAGATATCCGTTTTCATTAGATATCCGATTTGAAAGGTAATTTTTTGGTTTTTTAAATGTTTTAATCGATTTTTCAATTAGATTTTTATAATTTTAAGTAGTTTTTATGATTTTTTTTTCAAAAGTAGGGTTTTTTATTGATTTTTATTAAAAACTAGAGTTTACAATGATTTTTTATTAAAAGTTAATGTTTTTAAATGGATTTTGATTAAAAAACTAGTGTTGTTGATGTATTTTTTATCAAAAACTAGACTTTGTTATGGATTTTTGTGAAAAAGTAGGGTTTTTTTTGGAGTTTTATTAAAAACTAAAGTTTTGTTATAATAATTTCATTTATATTGTGTAATTTCAATTAGATTAATTATTTTTTAACTTTAATCAAGTATTATGGATGAGTATAAAAATGCACAAATGCCAAATGCTCCACAACCTCCGCAACCACCAATTGAAGACTTAATTGGTGAAAAATTGGTGCAATTGAGGGGCATTTGTAAAGTACATAAGACAATCCCTCAATTATCCGAGATGACAAACACATTGAAGGAAATAATTAAAAATATAGAAACTCTCTGCACCCAACATAATGCCTTTCATTCGCGGCGAGAAGACATGAGGGAATATTATGCATGTGGATTGTCTTATGATGATGTGAAAGAACTCAAAATAACCAAAGCCCAAATAGCCTCTTTATTCATTAACCCCCACACCGGTTTGCCAGTTAATGTTAATAAACCAAAAATTTCTATAAAATGGTGCACAGATAGGGACATTGTAGATAACTTTTTGGCTCGTTGGTGTATGGTTTTTGATAAACCACTGAACAAAAATTATGATATACCATTTTACTATATTAAAAAATTATATGCTGAATTTGTGTTAGGGCATCATATCAATTACTTTGACAATAAACCCTTCTAGGGTTTCGATGGAGGTATGCCCCAAGATAGACCAGGGATAGTTAAAGTAGTCCCATGCCCATATGTTCCCCCTCCTCCCCTTCCTCCACCACCTCCAGTATATCATCTAGAGATTATCCAAGATGCAGTCACACAAACTATTTAGGCTATTCACTCTTTCAGTGGTCATTTGGTTTTGCATGCTTCTACAGTAGCTCAACCATATTCTGGTGATGTTGGCAAATAATCGAGTGTTGCTGCATCATCCTCCTCAGGTCCACATATTTGTGTGCCACATAATTTCACTATGTGCCACTAGATATGCTTGGGTCCTCTTGTACAACCTGCTGAGCATCCCTTGGATAGTCTCGATTATGACCTCCATGATGTGGACATTATAGATCAGTTGCATGGGAGTGGAGCACACCCTATAGAGTCCTCTCCTGCTAGAGAGGGGGGCATTGGAATAGTGACACTGGTAAGATTTAAGTTGTAAATTCATAACTTTCATTTTTTTAAAAATGAATATTAATAAGAGATAGTATCATGTACTAATATTTATTTACATGGTTTATTTAACAGTTGATGTCTGAAGAGGAGCTCACACAGGTGACTGATATCACCCTTAGGGCCATTTCATTTGGCCTCGACATGCACATAGTATATATTTTCACACTCACTCCTTTACATTTTTAATTATATACTTGCTTTTCATTTGAATTGTCATTAATGAAATTATATAATAACTTATATGTTTATCTTATTTTTCTCTTGTAGGAAATACCTAGTGCGAGTGAGGTGTAGCCTTGTCTAGACTATGGAGGTGCAAATTTAGATAAGGGGAAGGTAGTTGAACTAAAATTGGATTGAATTAAGATTTTTAAGATCTTATATTGATTATACATACATCGAAATAGATTGGTAGTTTCATATGTACTTGTCATTTTTATGTACAGGAGATTATGAGCTATACATCATTGTTGACAAGTGACACAACACCTGAAGGAGTAGGTATTGGAACACCTCAAGGAGTAGGTGTTGAAACACCTCAAGGAGATAAAGAAAAAGATCAACCTAAAGAGGTATGTGTTTGTTTTATTTTGTGTTTGGTAAATATGTTCCTATTACCAATAATCATATGCTAACTTGGATCAATTTTATGTTTTTGTTCACATATATAGATTGGCATTTAAAAAGTTAGTTTGGTATATTCTAGGATTCTTGACCCTTTGAAGAGACGTATATTTTAGGTAATCAAGATTTTGAAAGCAAAAACAATAATGCGGAATACTCTTTCCTAACGCTAAAACCATAGAGGAGAAGTGCGAAAAACTTTTATTTAAAACTTTCTTACATTTGAGATGTACATACATAGTAAGACAAGAGCAATAAAAATAAAACATACACAGAGATAACACCAAATATACGTGGGAAAACCCTTACAGGAGAAAAACCCACCACACCAAGCAAAATCACTTTGTATTACAGTAAACAAATTATATACAAAAGTTACAGACTTCACTCTCTGATAGTTAGCTCACAACAACAGACTTCAATTCGAACCCCCTCACTGTTCCAATGCTATTATCGCATACAATGAATCTCAACCCTAATTGTCACCTTAGTCTCTATGCCTATCTCTTTTCAACAACCAAAGGAGAAACCAATTTAATTCCATACTTCACTGACAAGCAACTAGATCTATGATTAGATTGCCCTGTAATCACGCATCGGGCTGCCCAAACATTTAATTCTATTACAAAGAATTACGTAGATTTGGATTCTGTCAACCGTCGAATCGGATCTTACAATTAATGCATATATCACTTTCACGGATTTAAACATTCGACCAATGACAATTGATTTACAACAACAATGTAAAATCAACGAATGAGATCATGCCACATGTCATCACACCATTCGTCCATCGCTTTGACTATCGAAATGGTCAACTATGCTCCGAGCTCGTCCTACAGTGCTATCGCACCATAGCCTAAAGGCCACCATGGTATGACGATAATCGTCTGATCGCCAAACCGCCAGAGTCCACCAAGACACGCGTACACATCTTGTGCAATTTCAAGGAATTAAAAAGGAATCTACAATATTCCCAATAAGTTTCTTCAAAACAATACACATGTTCAAAGCCTACACACCTCGTATGCCACCAAGTGTCAAACACTCAGACAATTCCGTTCAGTTCACATGAGCTCGTCGGTACTCATCTCAAATAAGCACAAAATAAAAGGAGCACCGTTGGATTAGTCAAATCGTAACCGTAGATCAAGATCCCTTCGGTACACTATGTTGTAGTCCCCACTACTGTCGGAGTCCAAAACACTTCCATCTACCATCGGTCCATCGACGTAGCCCGATGAAGAGTTCCACCGATGACTCCAAGTCACACCGACAAAGCTTTTATCGCATATTGACATATCGACAAGACAACGCATTTTCACTCATTGATATGCGATCGTTTTGCCAATGAAGCCAAGGTCCATCATGCTTCCACCAAAGAGAAGGAGGGAATTCATGGTATGGAGTGTAAATTCATCAAGTCCTTAACAGAGGTTCAAGCCAACAAGTTGAGGGACATTTTCCAACATATTTCAATTTTAGAGTTCAATTAAAATTCAATGTATATTGATTTTGATGTTAATTATTCGATTTTAAATTATATAGTATAACTAATCTCAATTGTGGTTTGAATTTTTCTTGTGCAACTACCTTCAGAGCCAACGAGTGCTTCAAAGAGGCTCCATTTTGATGATCCACCGATAGTTTAGGATGAGAAAGACATTTTGGCATGTAAATTTTGAATAGATATTGAGATGGTATATGCCACATTTTGTTAAAAAAAAATTGTGTTGGTGTCGATGCCATTTTTGTAAATGAACATACAGTTGATTATTGGATAATTTGATATATAGAAGTTGACAATCAAAATTTAATTTGTTCCTCATGTGCATGATTAAACTCTTTGAAATATTTATCTTGAGTAATGGTTAAATATCAATGTACAATAGCATAAAAATGAATGGTTATATTATGTAGTTTATATTTATATCGCTGATTACATTGCATTGCACATATTTCAAACTCAAAGCATTAATTCACATTGCATAACTAACAACTAGATGTTGATAGATGAAAAAATTTCAAATACAATATAGATTTTACAAAGTCAACCTAAGCAGTTATGCAATTACTTCACATTGCATAACTAATAACTAGGAGCAACTGTCAATTGTATTTGCTTGTCATGGAATTCTATGAGACCACATTTCTTTGAGGCTTTTTTTCAAATAGTCCACTGCCTTGTCTATGCTATCACATTTTTCATACATGTCTACCAAATATTTTTATTAAACAATTCATTGGCTTGTTGGTAGGGCTTATTGGAACTTGTATGCTCTGACCTCAATCAATCTTGAAACCACTTCATTCCCTCTTAATTTTGTCTACTTAAACTTAAAACATCATTGTATTATGCTGCCCCATAATTTGGCTTGTACTTTCTTTGTAAAATCACCAATTTTCCCTTGTTTTTGCCCCTTCCAACTAGGGTTTCACACTTTTACTCTTCTTTGGTTACTCTTAATCACTCAAACCTCTTAAACACCATTAAATACACCTATTCTAATAGTTTCCAACAAGTTCAAACCTATTTTCATTCAACTTCTCAAAAACTCACTCTCTAGCCTTACTCAAAAGGCACACAAATCTGTGTTTCTTAACAAGGCAGCCTTGTTGGACCACTCTAATCCCTTTATCACCCCTAAAAACTTGTTCCTACGCCTACCCCTATCTAATTCATGCCCATTCCTCTGAGGTACAACCTATACAGAAGGAGGAATGACCTTGCCAATTAATGAAATCTTACATGTTTTAGGTGCTCCTGCACCATACATCACTCCATAGGTCTACTCCTATCTTCTTCACAATCCCTCCAAACCCACTCCAAGTCACTTGCATGGAAATATTCATTTGAGGGATTTTGTACCCTTCATGCTTTGCTTTGTCTTGGTCTTGCCATGCTTGATCCTTCTCAAATGGATCTTCTTAGTACTATTTTTCTTCATTGACACCTGCAAATGGTGTTTCCCAAGCTTTGACACCTGCACACAAAAATTCAGTACACAAAGCTAAACATCCATACATTAGTATCTCTATTTCATGCTCTTCCATAAGCTTTTGACAACTAGACATGTATCTCTGCCCTTCAACTCTTCTCTTCACAATATTTCTTAGGTTCTTTATGGTTAGAACCATCCCCATAGTAGCATACATCTACCACATAACCAAATATGAAAACCAAGGACAATCCCCTGTCCTAACACCATATTCCTCAAACTCTTCTTCTCTAGCCCTCACTAGGCCACTCACCATCAACTCTTCCTCTCTAGTTTCCCACCTAATCTACTATTTACAAGATTGCACATTTGAAGGTTGATAGGTTGAGAGGTTAGGTTTGATCTATTTATGCTAAATAAGGTCAATCGAGACCATTTAAGGTGTATTAAATTGAAGTTTTGAGTCTAGGGGTTCAATATGCCAAAAATGCATTCTTGCTTCAAAATTGTCAAAATTGCCATGTAGTCTTTTGAACGAAAATTATTAAAATTGTAAAGGGAAGTGCAAGATAGGAGTCTAAAATTTGTGGTAGGGTTGAAATAAAGGTGTTTGACTAGTTTTTCACAACAAGATATGCTCTCATGCCTTTTTTTCGCACAAAAATCAACGTTGGAGTTTGGTTGGAGGCTGAAAACTACTTGTAAGAGCATCAATAAATCTTGTTCTACAAATTGTATGACCAAGCCGACTATTCCATCATGTCTGGATGGGTACATTTAGGTTAGGTATGGTTCCATTTAACACCCAAATAGGTCGAAGCAATCTGAGCTACATTCAATCAATGAAATCCCTTAAGAGTCCAAAGTGTAGAAGGGCAACAATCTTTTGAAAGACTGTTACTCAAAAACCGTGATGCTTAAAGAATCCCCATCCAAGGCTATGGGATTGTGTTGGGACCATCTACAATAACCTCTTTTAGTTTTTACTTATTTATTTTAATTTATTTATCTCGGAGGCGTTTTCCCATGGTGATGAGTTTTCAGTTGAGGCAAAAGTTGTCAGATGCAAGCAATGTAAAGTTGCAAAGTGGTGCAAATTTCATTCTCCAACTTGTATGACCAAACAGATTGTTCCAACACATCTGTATGGGTATGTTTACGCTAGGGATGGTCCTCTTTTTCACCCAAATATGTCGAATCACTTCGAGCTACATTGGACCAATGATTTCCCTTAAGAGTCAAAAGTGCTAAAAGGCAACAATCTTTGAAGGGTTATTTATCAGAAAGCGTGATGCTTACAGACTCTTTGTCTGAGGATATGGGATCATCTTGGGACCATCTATAATAACCTCTCTCAATTTTTTCTATCTCGGAAGTGTTTCCCCATGGTGATGAATTTTCAGTTGAGGGAAAAGTTGCCAAATGCAAGTAGTGTAACATTGCAAAGTGGTGAAAATTTCATTCTCCAACTCGTACGACCAAAAATATTGTTCCAACACATATGAATGGGTACATTTATGCTATAGATAGTCCTATTTTGCAGCCAAATATGCTGAATCACTTTGAGCTACATTGGACCGACGATTTCTCTTAAGAGTCCAAAATGCTAAAAGGTAGCAATCTTTGAAGGGCTATTTCTCAGAAATCGTGATGCTTACAAACTCTTCGTCTAAGGCTATGAGATTGTGTTGGGACCATCTACAATAACCTCTCTCAGTTTTTGCTATCTCGGAGGCGTTTTCCCGTGGTAATGAGTTTTCAGTTGAGGGAAGAGTTGCCAAATGCAAGCAATGGAAAGTTACAAAGTGGTGCAAATTTCATTCTCCAATTCGTACGGCCAAAAAAAATGTTACAACACATCTAGATGGGTACGTTTACGCTAGGAATGATCCTCTTTTTAACCCAAATATGTCTAGTCACTCTGAGCTACATTGGACCGACGATTTCCCTTAAGAGTCCAAAGTGCTAAAACATAACAATCTTTGAAGGGTTATTTCTCAGAAACCGTGATGCTTACAGGCTCTCCATTTGAGGATATGGGATCATGTTGGGACCATATACAAAAAAATCTCTCATTTTTTGCTATCTCAGAGGTGTTTTCCTATAGTGATGAGTTTTTAGTTGAGGGAAAAGTTGCCAAATGCAAGCAGTGTAAAGTTGAAAAGTGGTGCAAATTTCATTCTCCAACTCGTACAACCAAACAGACTGTTCCAACACGTTTGAATGGGTTCGCTTATGCTAGGGATGGTCCTATTTTGCACCCAAATACATCAAATCACTTTGAGCTACATTAGACCAACTATTTCCCTTAAGAGTCCAAAGTGCTAAAAGACAACAATCTTTGAAGGGATATTTATCAGAAATCGTGATGCTTAAAGACTCTTTGTTTGAATCTATGGGATTATGTTGGGACCATCTACAATAACCTCTCTGGATTTTTTCTATCTCAGAGGCATTTTTCCCGTGGTGATGAGTTTTTAGTTGAGGGAAAAGTTGTCAAATGCAAGCAGTGTAAAGTTGCAAAGTGGTGCAAATTTCATTATCCAACTCGTACGACCAAAATAATTGTTCCAAAACATCCAAATGGGTATGTTTACGCTAGGGATGGTCTTATTTTGCAGTCAAATAGACCAGATCACTCCGAGCTACATTGGACCGACGATTTCCCTTAAGAGTCCAAAGTGCTAAAAGAAAACAATCTTTGAAGGGATATTTCTTTGAAATCGTGATGCTGACAGACTCTCCATCTGGGGCTATGGGATCATGTTGAGACCATCTACAATAACCTCTCTCAATTTTTTCTATGTTGGAGGCATTTTCTTGTGGTCATGAGTTTTCAGTTGAGGAAAAAGTTGTCAGATGCAAGCAGTGTAAAGTTGCAAAGTGGTGCAACTTTCATTCTCTAACTCGTACAACCAAACAAACTGTTCCAACATGTCAGGATAGCTCAATGGTATGGCCATGGTAGATGTTATTAGGACTGTATAAGGTGAATATGTGGGTTTAAAGAGCTGGAAAGGTTTGTAGTTGAGTTGCCATGCATGACAAAAATGAGTGAATCTAGGTGAAAAATGGTGGTTACAACATACTAATGTTAATGAAATGTGGGGGAAACAAGATTTAAGGTTGGATCAAGATTTTGCAAGTCCTAATAGATGTGTTTGATTAGTTTATAGGGTGTGGCAAGGTTTGGGGAGTGAGGGTGCACCCAAGTTCGGTTTTGATGATCAAATTGGAGTTTGAATCATCTTTAATTGTAATTGTGTTGTTTAAAGCCACCTAGCTTTTGCATCAAAAAAATCTTACCCAATCAAGTTGAACATCATGCACACCCAAATCCCTCGTTTCCACTTTGATAGATCAAATAATCAATTACATGGGAAATGACCTTCACATGAACTTTTTACATTTTTGTTTTTGGAAAAAGTGGCAAGCCATTGTAATTTATTATATATAAATAGGAGATATTACAAAACCTTGTTCAAATGAGCATATTGATAGGAAGGAACCAGGAAAGAAAACCTCCAGTTGTAGCTCAATTAAGTACAAAAATCTCTTTACATTTTAAACATACCCTTTATACAATGCCAGATATTTGACCCATATTTCAAAAAACATCATTAGATATTGATTATGCCTATACACAATTATGACGTTTTTACATTGTTTCACATTTCAAAATTCAAATTTTACAAAATTTGCCTATTGGAGGCATTCTGGGCACAATCTTCCACAAGAGTAGTATGTTGACATTATGGTGTGACAAACACTTGTAGAAACCATCAAGGTAGCAGTTAAACTATATACAATAGAAAATATGCTTAGAATAACCAATCTATATTATTGTAATCTATCACATACCTCTCTGAAAGGATCAGAGTTGCCTATTGTTGCAACAGGTCTATGATCAATTGTGCCAGGAATATCGCAAAAGTTGTCAAATAATAAATCTATATTGTCACAATAGAAAATATGCTTATACTAACAAATCTATTTTAATCTAAACAACCTGAATGATGATGAATTGGTAATGCAAACTATAAAAGATTCTTAGAATAACAAATCTATATTATTCTAAATGACCTAATTGATGATGGGATGGTAATGAAAACTATAAAAGACACTTTGAGTAACCAATCTATATTATTATAATATGTCGCATACCTCTCGGAAAGGATCAGAGCTGACTATTGTTGCAATAGGTCCATGATCAATTGTGCCAAAAATATCCCAAAAGTACATGCAAAATATCATTATTAAAGACACCTGCATTGCAATAGTATACAAAATATCAATATTAAATAAAGAACACTAATGAACTTAAGCATAATGAACCTAAGCATTGTACCTTCCATTCTTGAATATGCTATTCAAGTGTGCCCGAAGGGTCATCTATTTGCTTAAGAGTATCCAATATTGCTTCATGATCAACATTACTAAGTGTCCATAGTTGTTTTGTCTTTGGTTTGGCATGATGCTTCAACAACTTAATTTTTTTTCTATAACAAGGTGTGAATACATGAGAATGGTTTTTTGTTTCTCGTAGTCTTCAAATGTAGGTATGTCATTCTTTCTAATCATGTATATTCACAACCAAGTTCTTGCAACCATGACTAAACCTATAGGATACACGAACCCATCATCATCTTCCATCGGTTGTGTTAGCTTGTGCTTAACCCGAACACATCAAGCTAATCAATATTCTGATCTCTTTTCATTCCCCTGCGGTGCAACAACTGCAAAAAACATGTCCTGGCTGTAGTAGATCTGAAAGCCGGCCGTAATCAAGTGAACTTTCCATTATGTCATTTGTCATGGATATAGTTTGAGATAAAGGAGTTAGATACTATGGAACCCATGTATCCACCCACTCCTTTGACTCACATTGATCCCACTCGCACTGAATACAACTCTTACAAAAACAAGCCAACTATTGTTTCCAAATGGTCCATGTGTTTGCATATGAGCTTCAAAATGAATGTATCTTTGAAGAATATTTGATTGTATGATAATATAATCCACCTCCCACTGTACCCTCCTCAACCAACCAAAAGAATCTGTGCACTTTTGAATCAAGTGTCCCTCCTTGTGAAAATGTTGAACTACACCAATCAACAATAGAACGTGCATCACTAAATTTTTCTCCTGAAATATTCAATTGCTCCTTAATTAGAGTTCTCTTTACACATGCACCTGCTCCATCATGCTCCCCTTTCCCATGCCCAACTTAAAAAAAATTCTAAATATTAGGTACACCCCTCTCTACATGCATTCTACTCAACCAATAAAACATACGAGCATTCTTGAATTGACCTGTGTAGTTATCTGACCAAATGAGATGCCGACCTAGTGCTATATCATGCTCCTGCAAGAACTCAAAAAAATTCTCGAAACAATGTTGGACATACTCGGACGAGTGAGATCTATCATCACTCATATAAAAATGATACTCTTTGATTATCTTTCGATCCTCCTCTGTACTATTAGGTGCATGTCTAAAAATTATGTGGACAAAAATAGCAATCTGAATGGAATTGTAATACTGAGATTGTACCTCATTTTGTGGTTGCAATGTGTAGTTTTCTGCAAAATCAACCACTAATATAATAGTGCCAATCGGAAAAGAGTCCTTACACCTCCTGAATTGTTGATCCAACCACTGAGACCTATGACTATGCCTTGCATACTTGTAGAAAATAATTTCCTTAAAATCTAAAATAAAATCAACAACGCTGCATTCTTTTGTAACTAACTCACATCTAGAACCTTCACCTCCAGTCTGCAAAGTATATTTGACTATCTCATATCTCTTTTTCTCAACAAGCTTCTTTCCAAATTCATGTTCGGAACCCTCATGAAAACATTGAACAAACCTTGACAAGCCACCACATTGTGAGCACTTCACATTTAAACAATCATTTCTATAGAAAAAGGAACCATCATCTCTAGAACATAAAAATAGATCTAGAAAGTCCCTTGATGATTTCAGAAGATGCATTGGACCACACTCTTGCAACATTTCATTAGTATGAAAAGTAGAAAGAATATAGCATAATAGTTCATGGTACATTAAAAACTCCACATGGTATTTGCAAAACCAAGTATTACGAATCTTAAGAGGCACACAATAAAATGGCTTCAAACCTTCAAAAGTCCTTTGCAAGATTTCCATATTTGGATGTGTTTCAATAAATTTGTTGAACAACATTATTTGACTTGATTCCAAGAAATTTTTAGGATGCAGTGTATGGTCTCGATTGCCAATTCTTAACTTTAAAACATCCTTTGCATTGGGTGATACTCTAGAGTTATCATGCCAAAATTGCTGAATTACCTGCTTTGCATTATCAGTTAGCTTCTTATCCACACATGGAAGCCTCCCGACAAAAGCCCATGTATCATTTTGAAGAGGATCATTTATTCTTTCTCTTCTTGCAATTGTTCTATACAAAGTTTTACGATTTATTTCAAAATCACTACAAGTTTATCTCATAAAGCAAGCCTTTTTCAATTGATGGCTTACTAGGGCTAATGTAATGACTCTCCGAGCAGCTCTCTTATCTTTTCCCTTGTTATTTTTTCTAATAGACTTGAGAGCATTCAAAATATTTTTGATAATAATAGATTTTTTTCAGTCTTCTTGTTCACACGAATCTTCAACTTGGCTAGCAAAGGTATCATCTTTTGCATCTTTAGCAATTGTACAAAAAGTTGGCATTGCTCGGTCAATGTCTTATCACTAAAATATTGGTTGAATAGTCTTCTAGCCCACAACCGAAAAAGTTCGTGTTGACCTCTTGCCTTCAAAATTGTTTATAATGTTATCATTAATTTAAAGTAACCATTTAAGGGTTCTTGAAGGTCTTGAATTTGGAATATGTCTTTCTTCCACACAAGGTTCTTCATTTCTCATGTAATTTGGTGAAACATAATTTACACTTGCTTCAATATTATGTTTAACATCTTCATTTCCAACATTTTCAATATCAATTTGAAGAATTTCATTCCCAATTTCAATATCATGTTCAACATCTTCAATTCCAACATTTTCATTATCAATTTCAATATTTTCATTCCTAGTTTGAATATCATGTTCAACATCTTCAATTCCAACATTTTCACCTTGAACATATTCAATTTCCTCTTCACTTGAACGACCATAGGGCTCAGGTTCACTAGTATTTAACATACCTTGTCTTCTCTTCCTATGACCTTCTCTATCTCTTTGTCTATATTCTTCAATTTGTTCTTTTGTCAGCTTTCTTTTATGTTTTTTCTTCCGACGACTGTTGCTCCCCATTATACCTCATAAAAGATGCTAAAAAAACATTTCTTATGACAAATTTGAGTAGAAGATGCTCCAAAAAGTTGATCTTTGTCTCTTTTTGTCTAAAATTGCACGTTTATCGCCTGCAAATAGAATGTACGGTCTGTTGGAATGCACAAAAATAGCCCACAAATCTGATATATGATATAATCAGATATTTGATTTGGAAAACATTTTAAAATGTTTTGCAATAGTAAGATTTTAGGTCTACACATTGGATTTTTACAAATCGGATATCCGATTTGTGCCCACATAGACCTAAGGGTTAATGGTAGAGAGTGGGAGAGTGGGAGATTGAGAGAGGAAGAGAGAGAGAGGGAGAGTGGGAGAGTGAGAGAAGGAGAGGGAGAGTGGGAGGAGAGAGAGATTTTAGGGTTGAGGGAGAGAGAGAGGGAGAGAGGGAGAAAGGGAGAGAGGGAGAGGTGGAGGTGAGAGGGAGGAGAGGGTTTAGGGTTAAGGGAGAGAGAGAGAGGGAGAGTGGGAAGGAGGAGAGGGAGGTGGGAGGGAGGAGGGAGAGAGAGGAGGTTTAGGGTTGGGAGAGGAGGGAGTGGGATATTGAGAGAGAGGGAGAGGAGAGGGAGGTGAGGAGGGAGAGAGAGAGAGGGAGGAAGTGTGGGAGGGAGGGTTTAGGGTTGAGAGATAGGGGGTTTAGGTTTGAGGGGAGAGAGGGAGAGAGAGAGGGTTTAGGGTTGAGGGAGAGAGGGAGAGGAGAGAGGGAGAGTGAGAGGGAGAGTGGGAGAGTGAGAGAAGAGAGGGAGAGTGGGGAGGAGAGAGGGAGAGAGAGGGAGAGAGAGAGGGAGATAGAGAGAGGGTTTAGGGTTGAGGGAGAGAGGAGGGGGAGAGAGAGAGAGGGAGGAGAGGGAGAGAGGGAAATAGAGGGAGAGATGGAGAGAGGGAGAGAGAGAGAGAGAGGAGGGAGTGGGAGATTGAGAGAGGGAGAGGGAGAGAGAGAGAGAGGGTTTAGGGTTGAGGGAGATAGGGATAGGGAGAGATGGAGAGTGGGAGATTAAGAAGAGAGAGAGAGAGGGAGAGAGGGTTTAGGGTTGGGGAGGAGAGGGGAGAGGGAGAGGGAGAGAGGGTTTAGGGTTGAGGGAGGGAGAGGGGGAGAGGGAGAGGTTGAGAGAGAGAGAGAGAGGGTTTAGGGTTGAGGGAGAGAGGGAGAGTGAGAGGGAGACTGGGAGAGTGAGAGTGGGAAGGAGAGAGGGAGACTGGGAGGGAGAGAGGGAGAGGGAGAGAGAGACAAAGAGAGAGAGAGGAGTAATTGAGAGAGAGATGGAGAGAGAGAGGGAAAGAGATAATATTTAACTATTTTATATATTAGTAATATATATATATATATATATAAATATTTATACATTAACTAAAATATTGAAATAATATTTAAATATTATACATAATAATTAAATATATTATATATTAAATACATAATTCGGTACCGATTATCATAAATTGTATATTATATATTACAGTATAAACTATATTGTATAAAATATATTAAATTATAAACTTTATTGCATTTTAAAAATAATATATTATAAACTGCATAACATTTTTTAAACTCATATCTAAAACATATCAGATATCAGATTCAAATCAGATATCTGATATGTTGACATAAAATTTAATTCCTAGGGATTAGGCTCGGGCTTGCTTTGGAATTTGGTTTGGACCTGCCAATCCTAAGAAGTCAACACAAAAAATGTGTTTAACAACTTACCTTGCTTTTCAAAACTTGACCCATGTGGCTAAGGACTTTTTTTTTACCCAAAATTGATGAAACAAAAGGGTTTGTAAAGGAGCTTCTCATCTTTCCACCGATATAAATTATACTTTACTTTGAATCTAATAAATACTTATTATTCATTTTCTATTATAATTAAGACTAAAGTCGTGATTGATAGTCGGACTGAAAAAAATCTATAGCTTTCAAATGGTGTCACGGTTTTTGAATCCAAAACATGCATCACATTCTATGCTTTGCATACTATAGGATTAATTTTTTTTTGAATTTCATGAAGTTTTGACCAAGTTAAGGTGGTCAGACATATGGGTTTTTATATTTTTTTAAAATTTGTAATAAAAAATTCATAATTAATTATTTACTTGGAAAAAAATACAAAAAAATATGCATCAAATCTGGACATGAGTCCTCTACTTATATCTAAAATCTTAGAAAAAAAATATTATCATTTTATTATGGTTAGGTTGGTCAGACAGACACCTACTTCTTATTTTTTCCTTGAAATTTAAGTACTACTGCATTGAAATTTCAATTCACCAAATAGATTTTTTTTTAGAAAATTAAACCTAGTAGTTTAGAAACTAAATTCAATTTCCACAGATTCTATTCTTCCATATTTTTGAAATAATATAGATAACTTATTCAAATTTTTATGTCAAGTTGCCTAACTTTGATTTTTTTGAATTTTCATTGCCACTTAAGGGCCTATTTTTTCCATGATGATCTTGCACATACCCACCAACGTCTTTACATAAATTACGTCCAAGGAGAACTTAGTAAGATGTTGGTATGTCAGCTACTAGAATTGTCATTTTGATTTTCTTCTCAGGATATGCGACAAACAAATGCTGTGCATCTTTGATCTGTCCAATCAAAGGTACTTGTTTGTTTTCCATGGAAAAACAATGGCTAAAATTTTTGGTCAGATTCAAACCTAAGGAAGTGGCTACCTTGGTTCGCATCACATTATCTAATGTGCCAGAATCTATAATACAGTTGCTTAACTTAAAGCCATTAACAAGTAATGAAATGAAGAATGGATCAATGCATCCAGAGGCAATTGGAGACACGTAGAAACAAGGTTATTTTAAGGTGTTTGGGGCTTTGGAGCAATAGGAATATAAAGAGATGAGTCCTGATTCGAGGTAATTCCTTTATCCTTCATGAATTTGACGATCTTGTCAAATTGGTCAGGATTGGCTTTAAGATATTCAGCTTCAGAAATTTGGACCTTGGTTTTCTTGGCATGGTCAATAATGTCAAAAGCCTTGAAATAATTTTGTAAAGCGGATGTAGTAACCTCTGCAATTGGATTAACAAAAGGTACACTGGTCTTAGGAACCAGAGGATTGGATTTTGTAATGGCAGGAATTGATGGGGGAGGACGGGGGACACTTGTTTGTTGTTGTATTCTTGGGCTACCATGGAAAGGGAGATCATCTTTTTGCAATGGAGATAGGAAAATTATCCTTTGTGGGTGGAGTGGTAGCTTGAGGTTGGTCAAGTTGATTCTACTATTGTTGCGTGAAGACAACATATGCATCTATCATTAAGTCTTCATCCTTTGATTCATTTGCCATTTGTAAATAGCCAATGTTGGAGTCGCTAGCTGATTCCATTTCTTCATCCTGAAAGAGATCAACACTTTCCTCCATGGGATAGTCTGGTTGTGCACATTCATCTTCGTAGTATCCCGCAACGACGTTGGTAGGTGTAGCTTCAAGTGCGAGTCTTCCTTGCGGTGTTGGAAGACGATTTTGATTTTTGTTGTTTCCAACATAGTTAGGAAAAGTCCTCCTTGACACATCCTTATAAGTGTTGTTGCTGGAAACTTGTTTTTTTAAAGCCAAAATTTCGTTTGCCAATATTTGGACCATGGGATCACCAAAATTAGAGCTTGCACTAGGTGCATTAGCATTAGAAGTAGAAGATCCTAAATTTTGCACCTTCTTATTGTTGGTATTCATCCTTATTTCTCCAGCAAGGATCATGTCATCTTCGAGACTCGTAGCCAATTTTTGAACTGCTTCAACGTTGGTGAGAAGTTCCCTACGCAAGAAAAATCTTACCTTGGGGAGCTACGTGTTGAAGAAGAAATTTTTTAAGTTATGATCCATCAGTCTCACCACCATTAGGATCCTTGTCACCAGCTTGTTGAACTTAGCCATGAAATTGCACATGGGTTCATGAGCCTCCTTCCACAATGTCATAAGCAGTGCCAGTAAAGCGTGCACATTTTCAGCTGGTTTGAACCTCTCTTCAAACTTACTACGAATATTGTTCCAATTAGTAATTGAGGCAGTTGGAAGGGTATAAAACCATTCAACAACAACTCCTTGTAGGGATTCAATAAAAATTCTCATGGCTACATCTTCATGTTCCACGCCAAGAACACCACAAACGATGTAAAAGGAAATAATGTGCTCATCGAAATATTGTTTTCCATTGCCTAGAAACTTTGAGATATGTTTTCTTGAAAAGTGTGGAAGATCGTGTAGAGGTGCAGCCAAATAGAGGGGACCAAAAGAATTTTCCCAAGGCCCTGCAGGTGGTGTGGCCATGGTAGGTTGAACAATAGGTTCATGCACTGGAACTTTGTGGAAGACAAAAAAATCACTTGGGAGAGGAGATCTTATTCATTGTGGAGGGTAGCTTGTCGTTCGCTACAACAAAGATCTTACTCATGGAGGAGTAAGTGGATTTTGGTGTTGCAACAAGTTTTCAAAAAGTGGATCCACTACTCCTTGAGCCCTCTGACTTCGTGTATAGCTTCTAGTTTCCAAAGTGTAGATAAAAATAAAAGAGATATTTAAAAATAATAATATACAAGAGTACAATAAGATACTAGAAAACTTATTTAATTCAATCAAAGCATGAGGCTTTAATTACGTGTGTCGTTCCCCAATGGAGTCGCCAAAAAACTATTGGGTGAAAATTGTGTAATTCTCTTTTCAATAGATTACACAACCTTGATTTAAACCACAACTGTGTGAGATGTCATCTCTCCTCTCAGAAATGGGAGGCGAACTTCATACTTCTTACAGAAGCTAAGTAAAACTAATTAAATACTCACAAAAGTGTACAATACAATTACAATATGGGGATACATGTCACATTCATACTTCTCTCTTCTTTCAGAGAATATGTTTTACAATACTTCATAGTTGATAGTTCTGATTTGACACAACTTTAAACTAAAAACAAAGCAATAATTCCAATATCTCTATCTTGTCAAAGCAAATCTTAGAGATACCAAGTATGATAATAATAAACAATAAAAGGAGAAAGAAAAGAAAACGAAGGCACAAAGTCGTTCCATAGATTTTCACTGATGGATCCTTGAGAGATGTAACGTTTGCCATATTAGAAGCACAAAGTCTTATTAAATACAACAATTCCATGAAAAACATGAATAATTACAAGCACAAAGTCTTGTAGATAATCCACTAATAGTTACCCAAACATAATCACAAATTTAAATGAAGAGTTCAAAACAAAGTTTACATAGATTTATTCAAAGCCCTTAGATCTCACACACTAATCGTTGCCAATATTAATCAAATCCAAAAGGTGATTGATCCAACACAAAGTATGGTATGCAAATTTCTTCTTTATTGATCAAATCAGATTCACAAAATTGAACATAAAGTTTGAATTCTTGTTTCACAAAAGGGCAACATTTCATTGCAAAAGATAAAAGATAAAAGATTACAATAGGATCCTCTCTTATTTATAGATGGGAGAGGAGAGTAAATTTAGAAAAATCAGAAGAGTAAATGTAGGAAAATCTGATCTAATTAACTAGTTGACTTTTCCAAAAATGTCATCCATCTTTATAGGAAAAAATCTATGTTTTTACATGTAATTAAATTTCTCAAAAAGAGATCTAAGATGTTGAGAACTATTTAAAAAATTCATAAATGAAAGCAAAAACTATCTAACACTGGAGAGAGAAAGAAGTCGTCATGATTCCTTGCATTGGGCACATACGTCTTCATATTTCTTCTTTGTCTCCAAGACTAATGCCTCATCTAGATCAACAATGTAATCCATAATTGTGTGAACTCTGGTGATTGATCATTTGGTAGATGAGTGAAGCCTTTTGCATATGTCAAGATATGTCTTGAGATTATCAAGAGAAAGCCGCAAGTCACAAATTGTGTGCATGGAGGTCTTTGAGAAGTTGAAATCCTTTACTTGCTCCATGATGGCTTCCTTGTAGATCCATGAAAGTTCACTAGCCAAGAGAAAAATATGATCTTCATCAAGGAGCTTACCTGATAACTCCTTAATTCCCTCTTTTGGGATAGCCCAATGTCCTTTGACATCTTCCTATAATTGGTAGAGATATTCAATGAGAGACTTGATCACCTGAATGTGGTGCTTGAAAGATTCTCTTATCTCCACATATTTCTCCTGGTCGGGAATTACCCCAACTTCCACCAACTTACTCAACTTTTACCTCTTTCATTTGTGACCAAAATGAGAGGCATTTGTCCATTTTTCCTTTCTCTAGGGAAAGTACACTTTCTTCTTTATAAAGCTCTAATTTTAGCGTGACTATCTGAGTAGCCTTCTCATTCGCATCAATTATAATATGGGAAGCATGTTCTATCATTTCATCAGTGAAATCATATAATTCTTTTCCTTTAGAAAAAATTTTCTCCACCTTATGTAGTGTTGGTTCCTCAATGCTTATCATAACCATAGATTGTATATTTCTTGAAGAGCCTGCTAGTTTTCTCAAAACAATTGCATAACGCTCAGCCTTCTCTTTGTACACATCTCGAGCATGCTCTATCTTATCAAGCCTTCTTGCCAATGCGTTCAGGACTACTTGTACATTTTCCTTGGTACTTTCATTTGTCACTTTCCCAAGCTGGATTTTGGTGACTGTGTAGTATTCCATGGCAACACCACCTTCTTCATGTGGGGGTAGACCAACCTATACAAAATTTTGACCAGATTTGTCAATATGAATCTTGGAATGAAATTTTCCCTTTTTCTTCCCCTTGGCCTTTGGAGGGGCTATCTCCTCGAGATCAAGCTCTTCTGGAGATATCATTTGTTTCTTTTGCTTTGATACTTGAGAGACCAACTGAGGAGGAAGAGAGGAAGTATAAGCTTCTTGACTTGTCGTCAACTCTTGTGTCGCAACTACTTCCATAGAAATGAATGGTATGGTAACAATCAGGGTAGTGTTTGCCATGATTGCTTTAGTAGACTGCATCTCAAGTTGACTCTGCAAGGAGTCATTCATGAATCTGTTGAATTCAGCTTCAGATGAAACATCAAAAGATGGAGATGAAAATCTTAGAATGGATGAAGGGGAGCTTGATAAAATATCAACAACTTGAATATTTGAAACTATAGGAGGAGTGTTTAGATTAGGAGGTGTACAAGGAACATTTGAAGTAATAGGTGATGACGTTTGGGGAAGGTATTCAACAAAATTATCATGTTGGGATAAAGTTTGTTCTTCATCATGCTCGTCTTCCTCTTCTTGTTCAACTTCTTGTTCACCCTCATCTTCTTCGGACTCTTGATCTTCTAGAGAATCCTCTTCTTCACCAGACTCTTCTTCAAAATATTCTTTAGAAGCTGATTCCTCGCTTTCATTTCCTTCTTCTTCAGACTCATTTTCTTCAAAAACTGACTCTTTTCCTTTTGAGTGAGTCGATTTAGATCCTTTGGCCTCTTCTTCTTCAACTTCCCGTGTATCTTTTTTTCCAATAGTGAATTTGATTTTAGGACCTTTTCGGGAAGAAGAGGGAGTAGCCACATGCTTGTATTTTGTGTGGAGTTCCTGTTGTTGGCTAGATTCTTCTCCAGGTACTTCTCCTTTTGATTCTGTCCTGAAGGCTTTCATATGGAAAGCATGTTTGTGTAACCATTTTGCTGTGTTGGACAATATGGGGGCAGGCCTTTCCCTAATGGAGACACTTTCCTTTATAGACCATTGTATTGCAAAAAAAGGTCTCCTAGAGATTTCATTTTCATCATAGGTAGCGTTCAAGATGTTGCTAGGGTCTTTGAAACCCTCTGGTAGGTCAGCCACACCAAGATCTCTAATATGCTCTATGTTAGCCTACAATAATCCATTTTGTGGATGTCTTCTTCATCCCTGCATTTTACCCATATGTCTTCAAAGTGGTACTTGTGTCAGTGGCATTTATTCAATTTCTTGTTCACATCCCAGTAGTCAAAGTCAAATCTGTATTTGTATGTCCTTATTGTCATGATCTACATCTCTACAACTACATGTTTTGTCTTTTGTACACTGTGAATGGTATATCTACCAATCATTAATAGAAATTTGAAACTCGATTTGTGAATCCTCATGCATTATTTGTGAACTAAAATTATTTGTTTGCATAGCTCCATGTGTATCCACTTATCTGAGGGATATTTGAGCAACATGTAAGGACACCCAGTGTAGCAACCTACCCTCATATAAGTGAAAGTTGGAAATTGTAAGAATATACATCTGACCTTACTCACCACTTTGAAGGCCTCATCAGATACTCTCTTCTTTTTTAGAGTTGGGTCAAAACTGAAAAGGAGAGGTGCAAATAAGGCATCGATAACCCTCCTGAAATAATGAAGACTTTCCCTCAACTCCAACTGATAGAAATACTTGTACACATGCATCGAGTGTAAGTTCCCCTTTGTAGATAACCCTGGGAATTGCCTCATTACAACTACAACATACACCAAATAAGAAGTCATATAGAACTTCAAAGTGGTTGGCACATTTATTAATTGCTCATGGATTTCATCACTGATTTGGGTTCCCCAATCAATATGAGCCTTCTTTCTTCGTATGATCTGAATGTATTCATACATCCAATATTGAAAATGAGATGGTTCTGGCAAGCCTTTGACACTGCTCAGGAGGGTGATCATATCCTTGACATACTCTTTGAAGTCCCTTCGACCATCTTGAAATAGTGGGCCTAGGTGTTTTGAACCACTTGTTGTTAATCAAATTTTTAGCCTTATCAAGGTCTGAATCATAGGCCTCTGATGCCTGTTGAATTGAAATCTTTGCATATTTTTCTATGTGTTTAACTCCGAAAACAATGTCAAATAATTCATGGTCTAGTCTCAACATTACCTATTTTGAAGAATCTACTACACTTCTTCTCTCTCTGATGTAGTGGGATGCAACCTGGAGAAGATGTCAAGAATTTGGACACCAGATGTCGATTGCTATTTATAATAGCTCTCAAACTATCTTCCAAGGGATTTTGTTCAATTATTTTAATAAATTCTACAAGGTCTTGATGACCAACCTTGGTGTCCTTTATTTCGTCCACCTTTGAGATCACCACTATAGGAGAATAGACCCCTTGGTATTTAGATTTTATCTTGCCATGTTTCTTAGAAGATGATGGAGGATTCTTTGTTGTCATCTAGAAGAATCAAGGTTAAGAGATATTACTTTCAGGATCACTTGACGAGATCTGGAGAGAAATTGTAAGATGGTGAATCAATAGACGTTAGGCAAAATTCTAGCATTGGGAAGCATGAAGCATGTGAGCAATGTGGAGCAAGTGCGAAACTAACAATTTGACATGAAAAACATAGAAAGACTGAAGAAACGGTGCTTGGAACGAAAACATAGTGATTTTGAAGTGTTAGGATGAAAAACTACCAAATGTGTAGGAGTACTAAAATTCAGCGCTCCTACACTTAGAAAGATAGTTTTATATGTAAGGGTGTTGAAAATCAGCACACTTACATGTTCTTCATGTAAGACTAGAAAATATGTCAAGGCGCTGAAAATAAACACCTTGACATTTTGTCAAGATTTGGAGACTCATTGATGTGCAGAGGTGGTTTTTATTAGCGCTCTCACATCAAATGAAAAGTCACTCCATGTAGGAGCGATGATTTTCACTGCTTCTACATGTGGAGTTGTGAAAATAATCGAAGTGAAAAGGTGGATAATTTCATCGCTCTTACATTATATAACTTGGCGAATTTGGTGTTTGAGCGGTGAAAATCACCACTCGAACAATCTAAGTGATGATCTCTCAAAAGAAATGATGAAGCTCGAACAAAAATCACCACTTCAAAAATTTGAAAATTAGTAGAAGGTTTTGAAAGAAACTTAGAAAAAGAAGTGTAAAGAGAAACACCTAAGGGAAACAACAAGTTATGAAAACCTAGGGCACGTCGAAAGAAAGAAACTTGTAAAGAAACCAAGGTGCGACTTGTGTAGAGAAGGACTCAAAATATCAAAACCCTAGCTATGGTGAAAAGAAAATGGAGCCAAGAAAGAAAACGAATCTACAAAGTCTTCTTTTTCAAAATTAAATGGAAATAAAGATCCAATGAAGACAGAGAAAATAATGATGCACCTAAAAAATGTGAATGTTGAAAACCCTAGCTCGAGAGTCCAAGATCTTTCAACGCGAATTGTAGGAGATTAGAGAGTTTCCACCACACAAAGGAGGAAGGAAAAGTGAACATGGAAATGAGAAAATATTAACTAAAAATCACTTAAAAGTCACTTAATGCAACTTGGAGTTCCATTAATTGCGGAGGAAATAAAGGCAAGATATATGCACGAGCATTGATAATCAACGCTTATGCATCTTAAAGACTGACAACAAGTAAAGTGCACAAGCACTGATTTTCAATGCTCGTGCATATTAAAAATGGGGACAAAGTGTAGGAGCTCTGAAAATAAGTGCTCCAACACTTTAGTTTTAAAAAAGACTAAGTTAATATGCATCAACGCTCCGACATATTTCATAGTTTTGACTAACTCTAAACTTTGAGAGTTCGCGAAGATATTCATTTTGAAGGTCTTCAAGAAACAAACATGGGTGAACGCTCAAACAAACTGTTTGAGAATTTAGATCACGCATTGAGGTGAATTGAAATTCACCTTGTTTTGTGTGCTTGGACATCATGAAACTATGAAACAGACAAATTTCATAGGGGGTTTATCCATGAATCGAGTGCTGCTAGATTCCATGATAACATTACCAAGACATAACAAGTCAAGAGAAATGTGTAGTGCAAAGGGATGGGGTCAAATTTTTAAATTTAAAATAAAATTCTTTGGGGGCCAATCCCAAGTCCCTTAGGATTGATCATAAGAATCACAAGATTGAACTATGCTAGAAAACTATAGATCTCTAGGTAGGGATTGGATGTATTGATATGTGGGCAAGCATGGGTGCAATACATGACTAATAATGGTGAATATATGGGAATGTGTATAGCTAGGAATGTAATAAATTTAAGAAGTACAAATGAATGTGACAATGGGACCAAATAAGGATTAAAGAATGAGTTAAATAAGTCTCTCCCTCTCCCTCTCTATCTCTTTATATCTATCTCATTATCTCTTTATGTCTCTCTCCCTCTACTTCTCTACTCTCTCCCTTTCTTTCTTTCTCTATCCTCCCCAATTTTTCTCATTTCATCCCTCTTTTTTGATCTATATCTCTCACTCACCTCCCATCTCCCTCTCCTTATACCTCTTTCTATCTCTCTCTTATCATTTATTTTTGTCATTCCTTTCACTCTTTATTTGTCTATCTCTCTCCCTCTCCCTCTCCCTCTTTATCTCTCTCATTGTCCCTTTATATCTCTTTATATTTATCTATCTTTCCTCTCTCTCTTTCTCTCATCACTCTCCCTCTATCTCTTTCTCCCATCCCTCTCCCTCTATCTCCTTTTATCTCTCTCACTATTTATTCATGTTTCTCTTGGAATTTTTCCTCATACTACTTCAACATAACTCCTAATTTATATTATCTTGGTTATTTAAGAGCCAAGAATACCCTAGATTATTTTGTTTCATGATGATGCTAATTGAAATGTCTATTATTTTGGAGGTCAACAACATGAACAAATAAAATTCATAGATTATGAAGTGCATAACCAACCTAAAATCAAATTAATTAAAAAGTATAAAGTATACTTACAAACTATCTAGAAACTTCGAATCATTAAACATTATTCAATTACAAAATACATTTTTATTTTAAACTTAAAAATAATCTATATTACTTGAGTGAAACTTCGATGACCACCTCCACTGCCAGACGTTGTTGTCGAAGGTCCAAGATTAACCTATTCAACATCCAAAAATGAGATATAGGAATACCATTCATAGAATGTTTAGCTATTCACATGTGTAATATTTATAATTATTTAGTAGTTACATACCTCTATATAGTAGATGTGGTCATGTAATAGGGAGGTGGAGGACCGTTGAAAACACAGTGAACACTATGACCCTGAAATTTCATTATAATCATTCGACTAATTTAGTTAATCTTGCATTTCAAAAATGAAATTTAATAAATTTAATTAAATGAACTTGCTAGAATTTACTTGACGATCAAGGTCGAATATGTCATTCAGGAGGGCATCTGTCATCACCATCTCATCACTTGTAGATGTACCTTGGGTACCTATATCCTAACTATCCTCGAGATCATAAACATAGAGTGATCCACAAGCCTGACATATATGAAGTCGAAGACTCACCTGGCTTACCCTGTGCTAGAGGACTGGTATATTGTATGAGGCTCTAGGTGAGAGAACTAATCGACTGCAATGTATCCACCTCAACACTCTCCTTCATAATGAAAGGGATAGTCACATGCTCATATGTTGGTCTAGCGAGTGGTCATCTCGCTGGTCATTGTGCATCAATACGTGCCCCTACTCTGTCATGTGCAGAGCCCCCACCTCTACCCTGGAAGTCCTACATGTCAAAATAGTTTGGGATTTTATTGAAGACATTTGAACTCACAGTAGAGTTTGCTCAAAAAATATTGTGGCACCTCATTGTCGTTGCATGGAGAATGGTCAAAAACCATCCACCACCATTTCCAAAAAAAATGTTCTTTATCCCTTGGTGGTTGCACCAATGGATACATAACCTCTTGCTTGAAGGATACAAATTTTGATTTGTTTTAGGGTTCGTGAATAGTGCACACAAGTCAAATTTTATAATTTTTTTTTATCTTTAACTTGAACTTATATGATAATTTTTTTGCATAAAATTGTCTAAAATCTTGTCTCCTATCTGACCAACTAGTTATTTGCTTGCTAATTGATTCTATATGTGATATTATGGATTCAAGTGATTGAGAAAGTGTTGTTCTAAGAGAGGTTGTGCCTGCAGGATTCTTCAACCTTAAAATTAACTCCTTAATTTGTTTTCTATTATTTTCAATTTGCCCCATTAAATTTTCTTGAGTTCCTGGAGCATGATGAGGAATTTTTGGAGTTATTTATTGAGGTTATTCTTTAGGAGGGATTTCAACATGAGGTGCATTATCATTTCCTGAAAATTAAATAAATTTACATCAAAAAATATTTTAAATCTTCCTATTTAATACCAAATTCACTCAAAAAATAGAAATTACTTAATCGTTTGATATCGTGGTGACATTTTCATAAAGATTTGATGAAGAATTCAAGTGGTTTTGACCTTCCAAAGTCACGCTCGTGCGTTATTGAAGGTTTGCAAGTCGTAACATATAATGTATTTGCAACTGTTGGAAAAATGAAATGATCTTTTGCTTTTTTGTTTATGTAACATATAACGTTCTCGCATTATAACATGCTCTCACATTATAATGCGCTTGCGTTATAATGCGCTCGCGTTATAATGCGCTCACGTTATAATGCGCTCACGTTATAATGTGCTCGCGTTATAATGCGCTTGCGTTATAACATGTGCTTGCGTTTTAGATTTTTAAAAAAATTGAAATGTGGTGGCCACTTTTTGGCCCCCCATCTTTCTGCACTTGCCTGAAACTAACATTTATAATTAATAATATAATGTACAACCAACATTAAAACAAAAAAAAACTATATAGTAGAACTTTTATTACTATTTGAATAATCTTAGACAACCATAATATCAAGTATAAACCACTTTTTATAGTTAATAATGTAATGTATAACCAACAGTTGAAAATATCAAACTATATAGTATTTTTATCATTGTTCATAGTCATAAACAACTATAACAATAAGTATAAACTGATTTTCATAATTAATAATGTAATATACAACCAATAGTGGAAAACAATCAAAACAATACCTATTATTCACATACATATGTCATTCAAGAATTATGTCAAACATAAATATGTCTGTATGTATGCATTTAGATATTCCAAAACAAATATAAAATACTCTTGTTTTAATAATAAGTATTTAATCAAACATTTTGTAAGAAACCTATTTTCCAATTTTTATAGACTAGAATAAGAAATTTTATGAGTGTAAATATGAGTATACTTATAGATATAAACCATATAGACATATTATTTATTTTTATACAACTATTTATAAAATATCAATTTAAACCATTTCACCTCTTATTTTTATGCATATTTACTTATTAGGCATTTCAACAAGCACTCGAAAATTCTAACATATTTTTCTAATATTCAACCACTCAAAATAAATCAACTCAAAATGTTTTTAAGTGCATATTCAACGTATTCACATTCATTAAAGGATATAACAAAAACTCAACTAAAGGTCTCAATTCCTATGCCACACAGATTATGATAGTAGTGTTTATTAGTTATAATCACATGCCCAACTACTAGATCATAGTAGTATTTAAGTATATAAAACTACTTTCATATGCCTAGGTTGCTATCACAACATAGTATTTATTAAATAAAATGTATTCCTACACCCCAACTAAATATAATAATCCTGAATGTTCATATCTGTACATACATATATTTGTATTAAAACCCAATCTTAGTTATAGAAAATAAACCTCTAGGATAGATTATCAACCAAATATATAGATTAATAGTAATTTACATTGTGCAAATGGTCAAATAAAATAATTAGATTAAAAAAATATAGCAAATAAAAACTAGTCATATGCCTATGATCAAAAGCCAACAACCAAATTGTTTCTAGCCCTCTACTTATCCAATACTATTGTCATCGTCTCTATACTCCCACAACCTCCTTTTTACGTTTCTTTTATCTTTCTTTATGCCAACATAAACTTCTATACATTGCACAAATCTCATGCCCCAAAAATGGCTCCATGCTTGCTAGAACAATATTTTTTTCATAATACTCAACCAAAATCCCTAAATTCATTAACTATTGGGGAGTGATGAGATTAAATTTATTGGCTGGCCTCATTTTGTTGAACAACCTTGAAATCTAGGGTTTCTCTAAATACTCTTATTCTATTTCTCACATTTTTCCCTGTTTTCAACAAAGTGACTATAAATGAGCATTTTGAATAATAAGACTATGAATTTTAATTTCCTTAAGTGATAATATAACACAAATGCACTAAGCTTCACATCATCAAGACAATACTTAATGCATATAGACATATACAACAACTACTTAAGATTAGACACCAATCGAATTCTCATATACTAGCAAATCATCAAACCAAATGATTACACAAGAACACTTAGATAGACACATGTATAATGTGTCATCACATATTTTATTTGAAAAATAGTGTGAGTGTGTGGGTTCTTAGTTGACATGGTACAATTGTCACATTATCATGATTAGTTACTCTCTCTTGGATGATATTCTCCCTCTTCAAGAAAGAGGGTGGAAATGGATCATGCATCCACCTCATGACCACAAATCATAGTTAGTCTAAAAAAAAACCAATTAATATTATTTAATTATGGTAATTGTTAAATAATAGTGGTGGTTATAACACCGTTTAATCAATGAAATAACCAATTTTAACACATTAACCAAAAATCATCTAGAATGTATCCACGATTCAAATAATAAAATTTAATTCAAACCAATTAATATACAAACAATTTAATGAAATAATAAATAATGATATGAACATTCAACTATAATGTCATCATGTTAAATACATTGTGTCAAAATATTTATAATCAAATATTTCACCTTTCACAATACACAAATTTAAAATTTATCTAATTTGAATAGAACAAATAGGATGTGACACTCCTAACCACTCTATGAAGATTCTATCTATCATTTTTCTATGTAATGTTCATTATTTGTACTGCTAAGTGAAAATAATAAAATGATCTTTCATTTTCAATTTTTATTTTTTTTAAACAAATACCTTTGTTTGAAGATATCTTTGAATGAATGCATTCTTTATTTAAAAATAATAATAATAAGAAAATACCTTCAAATGAAAGTGATTTCTTTGAATGATGATTTTGTTTATGAATGGTTAATTCAAAGAGACCTTAGTTGAAATATTTGGACTTTGAACAAAGGTATTTGATATTTCTCCTAAAGTGGGGGTCTTTGAGGCCCCATCCCACTAGTGTGACATGCTATTGTGGTATGATCTTGTATTTATGTAGGGATTACAAGAATAGAGAGGAAGTCTAGATCAATAGGTGAACAATACAAAATAATCTTGTAAGGTTCTTGAGTAGCAATGTAGTGAGTACATGACTAAAAGGAAAGTATGGCTAGATTATCCACTTACTTATAAAATAAACTTATAATACTTTTGGAGCTCCCATGTAGTATGTAAGAACCCCATTGCTACAATCAATATTTAAAATAGTTAAACCCTAGTGCAATGACAACAAGAAACTTTAAAAAATTATTAAACCCTAGCAATAACAAGAATGATTTAGCTGAATGATATATGCATAATGAGTAAATATAAACACATGAAATACAGTTTCCATGATGCTACAAGAATTTTTCATTCACTAAAAACATGTGCAAGGTGTTTTAGGTTTGTTTTCATAAAAATTTACAAGATAACTATACAGTTTAAAAAATACTAAACTATAATAAAAAAGTTTGTATTCTCATTTTAGGGTGTTCAACTATTTTTGTAGTGACTAAATACATGCAAGCACTCCCCCTTTCCTTTTTTTATAAATTGGAAAACTAGTGGGATATTGACATTATCATGTAGCAACTACAAGATTGCATGAATACTATGGTGTAGCCTAGTATAACTATGGGACTACTTCAAAAATCTAGATCACCATCAGTTAGGATTTGTAGAATTTCAAGGATTTTAGGGTTTTGTGACTCTTATGTAGTCTTACACAAAAGTATACAACTACATGGAAACTCTAGAGTCCACTTTGTATTTATTTGGGTAATTTTCCTTAGAAATGTTTTGCTGATTTTGGAAGACCAAATTCATGCCTAGTCATATATGACCACTAACTATTTGAGTTGTGAATTTTTTACATTAATTTCCTAATATCTCCACAAACATTACATAACTAACAAAGTGCAATTATGAAACCAAACCTAATTTTTTGGATATGTTTCATTGAATTCTCCTTATTATTTGGATTTCGAGGTTCCTAACTTTTGCACAAAGTTGTACATGAAAACCTCATTTTCTAGCAAACAATTACTATGAATTTACTTACACAAATAAATTAATAAGTTCAAATGACCAACTACACACCAAATGACCAAATGACCAAATGACCAACTACACACCAACCAAATGACCAATTACTTATGAATATAACCATCTGACATTTAAAATTCTCTTTTAGAATGTTCAAAAGTTTGAATCAACCAAATAATCAAAATTCATTGTTAGTTTCCATATAAAATCAAGTGTTGTAATTTATAAATTTAAACTCAAAAAAATTAAGAAAAGAAAGATGCTTACCATCCTTTGCTTCTTATTGTAATGATACAAAAATATTAATACAAAGATTTAGGACACACCTTATCTTATATAAATAATTTTTATTATATCATATTAAATTTATAATCTTTAAAAAAATTCAAATATCAATAATAAATTCTTATTTAATTTCTCTCATAATGATTGAACTTCCTTAGTATTATTAAATGCCAAGTTCTTGATGTAGGAAAATCCAACCCTCATTGACATACTCACAACAATTTGAAAATGCAACTTATAAATTGTTTAAATCAACACCAAAAATCTGCAAGTAAGGTCTCATATTTCTCATTCAAAAATTCGTTAATTGATACAACAACAATGCATAACTGAAGTACATTCATTTTTAACAACATGGGCTATGAAACCATTACAAAAATGAAATAAATCTATTGTATAACAACAAATATCAAATGTAGAATGATCTTCTTCAAACTATCCTCTTTCACCCAATTCTAGCTCCTTCAACTTGCAATCTTCATTATGAATCACTGTTGTAATCAAACCACAAAATCACCAATCTTCCTGCTGTTGTAGCACACCTTCAAACCTACAACAAAAAATTCGTCATGGTCTCTTTCAACCTTCTTTCAGTTGAAGCTCTCAAGCTCCCTTTATATGGACTTCACTAGCTCACTATCTTCCAAAATGTAGAGCTCACTAGCTCCCAAAAACATAGGCTTCTATGCAAATAGAAATCTGTAACAATGAAGTCTTCAAATCCTCTCTTCAATCTAACATAATCTCCCCATCTCACTTGCAAAAACTCCCAAAGTTATCTCCCCAAATGACAAAGAATCATAATATAGAAGTTTTAGAATGAGAAAACCACTATGGTTTTCAAAAAACCATAAGAAAAAATACCTCCTTAAAAAACCCACACCCCATTTGGAAAAATAATCATAAAAACAATAAAATTACTCAATGCTCACATGGCCTTCACATGGGCACCTAAACCATAGCCAATCATATTTGGTCAATTATGAAACCTTCTTTAATTCTCGATGGCTCTGACGACTCCAAATACAAACATGCAACAACATGCAAAGTTTGTGGCACAAACATGCAATTGCATGAAATACATACAATTTAACATTCAAGGACATGCACCCCAAGTGGTTCTCACCAAGAATGGGATGTCCAAAAGGATTATTTTTCCAATTATGACTTAGAAATATTTACCTCAACATATTTCCTCCACAATTGCATTTATATATCATCACAAGGGAAAATCACATTATTGCAAATTAAAATATTTATTTTCCACACACCTTAACTTTTATTGAAAATAACAAAAAAAAATTAGCAATATTTTTAGTGATGCAAGATTGCTAGTACTCCTAGATGCTCTGCATTAATTCTAACTTCATTGACAAGTACAAATATTCACTTGTAATGATGACAAGTACAAATATTATAGTGAATCCAATCAACATCCATATCATCAACCTTTATAAATAAGCCTAGCCAGAGCTATTTTACTAATTAAGCTTCAACCTAATTTAAATTACAAAAGTTTAAATAATAACCGAATAATTAATATGAAAGATTTGGCTAATCTATAATGGAATAGTTTAATTTGAATACTTATTTCATGCATTCCATTAACAAACCACCAAAATTAGATTCTTCGATTGTCTTATTCAACCGTTCCATTTGCATCATACCTTCATCTTCATGCCCAAAAGCTCCATCTGTATACCTATTTTGAGAACATGTGGACAGAAATTGCAATCAAAGTAGCTAAAGAATGTATTAAGACCAGTGAATGTACATATAAAGTAGTTAAAAAAAAGAGTGTGTTCAGCTGGTGTAGCCACACGAATGACTGCAAGTGCCACGAGTCTGCCGTGCCAAAACGTGTGCTTTACAGCAGCATTCAAACGAGTGGCTTATAAAATCCATTCAAATGTACCCCTTGGCCATTTTGGATAAATATATATATGGGAGTTCACTGTTCTTATACCATAGCAGGCTATGTAGTCTTTGATTTGAGAGTTTGGGGGGTATTTTCACCTAAACCAACCAGAAGCAAGGTACCCACTGGTCATTTTCGTATTATTTCTCTTTATAAATAAGAAGATTTTCACAGTCGTAGCAAATAGTTTCACTGTTATACCATTTTCAAACAGGTTATTTAATTTTTGATGTGACAAAAGTTAAATTTTCAAGTATTAATTTAGTTTGAATATTTTTTTTTTGGATTTAACTGTATTAGATTGTGTGTATTAGTTTGTAAGAATCTTTTGAGCTAGACTTGATAAGTAGTTAACCTTCAAAAAGGTTTAGGGTCTCCCTACTGCTTCTTCATCATCATCAGATTATGTAGTATTATGGTTGCTTACAGTATAAATTGTTTTTGTGTATTGGTAAAGATAATACATTGTTTTCTTCTGGGAGTTTGAATTTTCAGCGTTGGAAGAGATGTTGAAGTTGAAGAGAATGACGTGGCATGATCCTGTATGTGGAGTGGAGGAGTGTTGGAAGAGTCATGGGGACGATGATGACGATGATGACGACGATGATCCCCCTGACGTGGCACCTGCAGCTTCACTACACTCCTCCAATCTCTCCTCTCCGGATCAACTCAACCAAATTACTCCAATATCAGTTTACTCTGGACCAAATACAGGTACTGTAAAGTTTATCTGTTTCATATAAATGTAATTGTAATCTCTAAGCAATATGAATGGTATTGATCTCTCGGTTAATTTCCTAATATTTATAGAGAAGTCTTGTTTGACAAGCTACAGCCTTTCTTTTTTAAGTGCTAGCTGAAAACAAATGTTTTAAATCTTAGATATTAGTTTATTGTTATATATTATTAATATTTAATAATTTTAGGATTATAGACATTTGATTTTTACAGTTTATAGTATTGAATTTTTGAAAGTTTATGAATTTGATTATATATATTTCTTTTATCAATGTTCCAAATTATATTTTATGATCTATTATCAAGATATAAAAAATCAGAAGAGAAATAAAATGATAAATGACAGACCAAACTCACTAAATAGAGAAAGGGAGTGAAATGACCCAAGAACCAACTAAAAAGAAAAAAAGAAAAAAAGAAATACCAACTGTAAATCTAAAATTATAGAATGAAAAACTAAAAAACCAGACAAATATCAATTATAACTCAAAATTACAGAATGAAAAATTAAAAAAAAAATTCCAAAAAACTAAAGATAAAGAAACAAATAATTAAAAAAGAACCTCTGAAATTATGAAGATAAACATCCACAAAGAATATATAGAATTACATAAAAAATATATATATACATTTATATGCATAATATATTAAAATCTATTTCAAATTATATATTAAATATCATTTTATATTTTGATAATATTAGATTGAGTGATGGATTTTGTTTTTTTAAATCATATTCTTAATATAAATAGTCACTTGTTTCCTAGTTTACGTTAGAAGCCATGTGGACTTAGATTATCTCATGATATTAATATTAAGTATTTTTGCTTGACTCACATTAAAGTGTACTCACTTTATACTATTATTTTAATATTATAAAAAAATAATTTAAAGTACAGTATTTTATATATTGATTTTATAGAAAAAATTATAATTAAAAAATATTTATCAATTACATGTTTGATATTTAATATTTTAAAAGTTTGTATAATATTGTATATAATTTTATATCTTATTTAATAATATAAGAGTTATATTAAAATAATAATAAATAATTATATGTTTGATATTTAACAATCTAATATTTTGGAATCTTGTATAATATTGTACATAATTTTACATTTTTATTTATTTCACAATATTTTTTTAATTTGTATGATTCATCTCATCATTACATGTGTGAGTTAATCTAATAATTTTAATTGTTTGACAATTTTTATTTTGAATCTTATTTTATAGGAAAGATAATGGAAAAAGAGGCTTAAAGAAGAAATAAGCTGAAAATTTACAACATACAAATAAAGAGAAAAGTATTTTTCAAAGATTGTTGAGCTACCTTTGAACTAAGATCTCAAATAGATAGCTTTGAAACCTATATTACAACTTAACTAAGATTAAATTTAGTCATATATTTTTACAAAAACAATTTAGATGGTTTAATTGTAAGACAATATTAACTTGGTTATATATACAAGAATATTATTTAATAAAATACATATTTTTAATTTTGATTATACTTCATGTTTTGGAGAAAGTAAAAATCATTTTTAAATTTTTTTTGTTTTGTTTTTTTAATTAGATTATGTGAGAATTTTTCTCCATCAAAATTTTGGATCACACTCTATGATCCAACATTATGAAGATGGATCATGGAGTGTGATCCTAAACATTGATGGAGAAAAAAGCTCACATAGTCTACTTGTGAGATCTGTTGATATAGATTGTTGATAAACATAATTTTTTCACATGTTATAGTGATTATATTGACAATGAAAGTGTTTAATATTTTAAATACAATGTATTGGAAAGGGTCTCTATGCACCAAATCATACTTTATAAATTGATAAGGTTTTAAGAATTAGTAAATATATACTTTATTAAAGATCTAAAATTATATAAAATGGAGATGGTTTGAACTTGAATTAAAAAATTATGTATATAAATAAATAAAATTAATTATAATATATTTTAAAGGATGAATAATATAAAATTTATGTATAATAATTATTTTAATATCTTTAAAAAGAGAAAAGACAAATACCATTATTCACCATCTAAATGATCATGTGAAGAGCATCACAAAATTATTCAAGTAATCTTCTTAGTTAAAAATTACATAAATTAAGCCCACACGAGTAGTCGAGATGGTTTGAGTCTTTGGTTTGCTCCCCGAGGTCTCGGGTTCGACTCAGAGGCCCAAACTCACCTGATGCATGTGGCTTACGAGCGGTTGTGCACATCCTCAGGGACTAGTCTCACCCCAGCTCGCCCACTACTCCATCAAGGGGGTCACTGGATTAGGTCGTGAGGACACCCTAGGTTATAATTTTTTTTTTACATAAATTACAAATTCAAATATTATTATGAATTATCAAATATCATGAAAACCGCACTTGCATTGTGTCTATGTAATGATTCATTTTAATTTTTCATGTTCATAAGAAACTATAAAGTTGATTAAAAATGCATTATTGGGAATGTGTAAGATCATGATGGACCAAAAAGGGGCAATAAGAAAAAATGCATTTTTACTTCACCAAAATCGTGAAATACAAAGTTGACTTTATGAACAAGTCTCTAGATTATCATTTATAAAATAATATTACACATATTTACAAAAAAAGTGGGTAGAAAAATTCACACCCCTAGAGTCCACATGGAGCTATAGCTTGGAGTATAAAAAAATTGTACAAGAAAAAATATTGCAATCCAATCTAAAATTGATTTTCTAATATGAAAAAAATGCCTAGGATATAATGCTTCTTTATAATGGATTCTCAAATATTTTTATTAATATATAGTGAGATTATTTCTTAAAGTATACTTTGGTCCTAAACTTGTGAGTGATATTACCTAATAGTTATACATCTTTTTGTGTCATCTTATTGTTGACTCTTGTATACTATTATTATTTATAAGTTATACTATAGTTGTAACCCAAATCTACATTAACTTTTAGTCACTCATAAAAAATTGGTACTAACATAACACGTTTTAAATCAAAACCATTAGTCTATATATACTATGGGTTTTTTTTCCTTGTATCTTCATGAAAAGATAAGAATTTTTGTTCACTAATGATGGAGAAAAATCATCATCAACACATATTAAGAAAACAAAAGGATAGATCAAAGATATATTTATAAATTTGATTAATTCTAGTGAGAGAGATATATAACGTGTAAAATTGTGTGCAAGATTGAGAGAGAGCTAATGTGATTTTTTTAAAAATATTTTTTGGTAAAAAATGATCATCAATGATCCATAACTATTTAAAGAAGATAAAAAATAATTTGTATTAAATATTTTACCAATAATGAAAAATAATAGAAAAAAATATCACTTTATAGCAAGAGTTAGTTATAAAACCACAATGATAAGAATAAAATCATCACAAAATTTTCTACACCCCTATGCAAAAAGAAAAAAACTAGCATGAAGGAAATGTAAGTACCATTTTTGAGAGTCAATAATTTATTATGATTAGCACAAAACTACAACTGATTACAATCACTAATTTATTATGACTAACCAATTTGGTATTTTAAATGAAAAGCTATTTCTTCCACTTTCAATTCAAATAAAGGATCCTTCACCTACATGCAAGGATATTTTAACAATGATATAAAGGATTAGAGATTATGGGTTTAATCATTGGAGGCTTGATTCCATTTGTGAAGATATAAAAGGAAATATGTATGAAATCATACATAATCCCATGAGGTTAGAATTACAAGTTATTCCAATCTAATCTAATTTAGTAAATAGTTTTTAAATGTAGAGTAACAACATAGAAAATGAAAATAAAAAAATTGAATCTAATATTAAAGAACACAACATTGAATATATTCTAGGAAAGAATAGCCTCTAAAACACATGTACCAAATATAATATTCAATAACATTTGATTAGTTATAATAAAATAACAAAGTATTCATGCTTCAATGAGGTCTACAATTTTATGCTAGATAATTTATGATAGCATAACCCTACATAAAATTAAATATACAATCTTCATCCCAAGACCTTAATATATAATCCAAGGAGACCTAGGAAACTATGAATGGATGAACTTCAAAACCACAAGCTTAAAACCATGATAAAAAACCAAGTCAAGGTGGTCCACATTCAACCATACACCCTCCAAGTACATAAGTCCTCCCAACATAAAAATTAACTCCTCACTTGTTTTATTTGACCCTTATACCCAAGGGGTACAAGTATAACTCCTAAGAGCTCTAACATGAGGCAATAGTTACTCTTACACACAAATATATTTAATTAGTTAAAGATGTTGATCATAGTTCATCTAGTAACCCTCTAACGAATGACTTATAATCATCATAAAAGAAATGACATGTTGTAGAGAGTTTTAAAATGGAGTCTTAATATTCCATCCATGTTTTTGTAAAAGGGGGGTGAAAATTTATTAGATCAAGAAAGGAGTACAAACACAAATAAATTACATCAAATCAAGCAAGGGAATCAACACCCTACCAAGATCATCACCAACACAAGAGAACCAACCCTCTAACCACCAACATCCACATTCCATCCATCGCCCATGTCCTTAAGAGTCAATCTATCCAAAATTTGAACTTTGTCTCAGGATAATTGATCCCATTCCTCAACCTTCCAATCCCCCACATGCTTAAAGGCCCATTTAGCCAAATAGTCCACCACCCCATTCCACTCCCACAAAATGTGAACAAATGAAACCTCCTCCATCAACTCACTCAAGTGAACTATCTCTCGAACCAGTGAAGCCAATTGCAAATTCACTCCATCCAAATTATGCCCAAGCAACATATTAATCATGATTTGAGAGTTGGACTCACACAATCCTACACCAACCCAAAGCACAAGCTCTTTCTAGAGCTATGAGGATAGAAAGTCCTTCCATAAAATTGTTAGTGTGTTGACCCTTATAGATGGAAAAAAAGAATAGGACAACACCAACATCATTCCTCCCAATTCCTCCAATGCCAATATGACTAAGATTTCCCTTGGAGGAGCCATCAATAATAATCTCCAGAACACCACTAGGGGCGGAGACCATCTTCCATCCCTTTTGATTTTGCTTATGGGATGACGAAAACCCTTCACCCTTGTGGTTCCTGAATTGCTCTCATGAAAATCCAACCTTTGCATCAACTCTTCCTCCACCACCTCCATGGTGAAGAAACCTCACATTTTGCATACACCATCTCACATGAATCATACCCATCACTCACTGCAAAATTTGACAAACTTCCAGTCCCTTCCCTTGAAAGATTCAACAGTTCCTTTCCAACCACAACTACCATAGGATGCATGTGTGCCCAATGTTCCATGCCACCTAAATAAAGAAGGCCTTTTCTCGGGGTCTCCCTAGACTCCTCCAAAACTCAATCATATAAGACACATGAATAGAAGTATGATTCCATGATCCCCACCAAAAGTGCCAAATGACCTTAGAGAAGGAGCATTGAAAGAACATTTGAGAAGAGATTTCCTCATTATCTCTATAAAGACTGTGAATTTCTATGAACCTTGAAAACCTCACTTTTGGAGATTCTCCCAAGTAAGGCACCTATTTTGAACAACCAACCAAATAAAGAAATTGCACTTTAGCCAAGAAAAATTGTTCCATACATTATTCTGCCATGCCACTTCAACCCCTTCATACTTCTTGAAATTCAACTCTTGGTATCTCGAAGCAACTCAGTAAACCCCCCTAAGATTAGGACACCAAGCAAGAGTGTCATCGTCCCTTAAATAACTGCAAAATCTTCCTACCAAAATCCTTCTAAGATCCTCATGATCCTTAATTGAGCCCATGGAGGCCATTTTAGTGGATCCTTACACCTGTAAACCTCCTCCAACCGCAAATGTTAAGCAGTCTTGTAATCCTCCACCTTGGACCACCCGACCTCTGTGAAACTATTGCAAAGGTGTTGTAAGTGAGGGTGCATTGATAGTATGGGAAGAAAACCATCCCATGAGTCATACCATAAAATATATTTTGAACCCTTGTTAGAAATCTAAAACAAACCCTATTTAATTAAATTGGAACCCCTTTTGAGAGTGTCCCAGATCATAGAGCCTTCTCTAGATAAGAAAGTTCTTGGTACATCCCCATGTGCCACACACCTCAAATACTTAGTTATGAGGATTCTAGCCCAAGAAAGGTCATGATTAATAAATCGCCTCCAATAAAGCTTAGCAACCAAAGCTTGGCTAGAAAGGCTAGTTTGTCGCAGGAAAAGACCACCCTCTTACAATGGTCTGCATATAGTCTCCCATTTTACCAAACTCCACTTTGATGAAGCCATATTTCTAGCCCATAAGAATTTCCTTACCATAGCAACTAGATCCTTGATGAAGTTTGTAGGAGTTTCCTGGACCATGCACTTGTAAATGGGGAGAGTGAAGATCACTAATTTTAGCAAACAAACTCTTCCAGAAAAGGAAAGTCACGAATGATTCCAATGATTAATCCACTCTCAGGTCCAACATCTTCTACCAAGTTCCCCTTGGAAGAGATCCAATGAAGATAGGGATACTGAGATAAATCAAAGGTAGCTCTCTAATTTGAAATTGAAGGATACAGGAAATTTGATGTTGAATAAGAGGAGCGTTGAAGAAAAAAATGGAGGATTTTTCTTCATTGATCAATTGCCTTGAGATTGTAAGATAAGTGTCCAAAGCTTGCCTGATGTTGTTTTCTTCTCTAAATTTGGTGACCCCAAAAAATTAGTGTCTTCAACAAAGTACAAGTAAGATTGATGTGGAAAACCATTTCCCCAACTCCACCCCTGTACATCACCTTAAATTACTTGGGACTGGATATATCTTCCCAACCCTTTAGCCATTAGGATAAAAATATATGGAGACAAAGGATCTCCTTTTCATAGACCACGCGAAGTGAAAAACAACTCAGAGGGATTCTCATTCACAATAACAAAGAAGGAATTTGATGTAACAAAACTCATCACCCATTTCACCCAATCCCTTCAAAACCCAAACTCTAGGATAAATTCTCGGAGGAATAACCACTTGACCTAATCATAAGCTTTAGCCATATCCAGTTTGATAAACATTACCTTTTCTTTTGAATTTTCCATAGAATGAATAACCTTTGTCATAATAACCACCCCATCCATAATCGATCTGTTTGCCACAAATTCCCCTTGTTATTTGAAAATGAGCCTATTCAACCATGGTTTAAGTCTCTCATGCATCAATTTGGATCTAATCTTGTAAACCACATTGAAAATAGAAAAGAGTACTAACCACTTGACCTGATCATAAGCTTTAGCCATATATAGTTTGATAAACATTGCCTTTTCTTTTAAATTTTTCATAAAATGAATAACCTCTGCCACAATAACCACCTGGTGTAGGAGCACCTAATGGACTTTATGCTTCCGTGAGGCAATTTTGCAAATTTTGATTTGTGGGTTGAATCTCTTTGTTAAAGGTCATATTTGGACCATTTATAATGTGTTTAAGTCTTTGGTAGGTGTCTAGGAGGTTAAAGGAGTTCATTTTGCAAATTCTATAAAAGCTGTCTAAAAAGTGCAAAAGTGTCATATTGCCAAATTGTAAAAAAATGTAAGTGGAATGTGAAAATTCAAAGGCATATAGTAGTTGATGAGTTAGTTGTAGACAGTGGGAATGGATTGGAAAAGGCATATAAATTCCTTGTGCATCGTTGTAAAAGGTAGGAGTTAGTTTTGATATGAAATGAAACAATAGAGGCACTATTTTCTTGCAAAATTCCCACGTTTTTCTCTGTTGTAGACCATTGCATGTGCTTGTACAAATAGATAAAGGTTTGAAATAAATTGGAGGTGTTATGGTATTGAATATAGTTTCTAATTATTATTTTTTCACTTCATTTCATTGAGTATAAAGAAATATATTGTATTTTTTCTAAAAATGGTTAAATTTCTAGTTAGAATCACAACAGACCTTCAAAATTGCATATCTTCATTTCTAACCGTTGAAAATCCTTGAAAATTTATAGAATGCATGATTTATATGTATTATAAATGCTCCAAAAGTTACAGGGTCCAAAGAGGAGATTTTGTGCCTTTGGGATGATGTCCTAGGCTATTTTTACATTGTTTTGGCATGAAAAGGATCCATAGAGGTTAGGGTTTATAGAAAGAGCATTGGTAAAGAATGGGAGTCAGTTAAATGAGAATTTTCAGACCTTAGTTGATGTGGTTGAAGATTTACTAAGGAAATTTGAGGCTTGGGAGCATTAGAATCAATAACCCACCTTGTGTAGGAGCCTAATTAGGCCTATTTAGAAGCGTAATAGTCCAGTTTTGATGCAAACTTCTCAAAACAACACATACCCAATTTTTTGATATGTTTTAAAGTGGCCAAATGGGTACTCAAATATTGTTTTACAGTTGAGATATCTGGTTTACATCAAAATTTACATGTGACTGTTCCTGATGAGTCTAGTTTTTGGGCTAGTTATGGGTAGAATCCATAGTCTATTTGTTGAAATTACCATGGAATTTGATATTACATTACTGACACTTTTATAAAATTTCTCTCGAACCTTAAGACATTTGGATTTAATTCCCTTTTTTCCAGTTTTAATGATATTAACTTATTATGTGGACCATCTATATTAATCTTGCATGTGATTGATGGATGTTCTTTAAGATAGTTTTAGCTATGCAGTTATTATGCGTACTGACATTGCCATGTAGACATGATTGGAAATGATAAGTTGAGAAACGTAGCCGCCAGCTGATCATGCAGAGGAAGCGCACGAAGGTCAACTGGAGGATGACGACGAAAGATTCCCATGTCAACCGCATGTAACCACCTTATGTCGATCTTTAATGACATTGAGCAATGTGGGCATTACTACAATGGTCGAGTCCATGTTTGGGCCTGCATGTTTGAACGAATTCCCCTGCATGTGTAAGTGCCCTTCCACTCTTTTCTCCGTTTTCCCTAAATGGCATCCTCTCAGTTAGTGGGAGTTGACTGCCCTGTTTAGCTGATAAATAAGGTTTAGATCCTTCTTCTGAGGGAGTTGATCACCAAGTTATTGGACAAGCTGAGAATACCAGGCATAATATTTTGTATTTTCATTTTCCGATGAATGAAATGAGATTCTAAATTGAGTATCTAAGTATAATCTAAGTTTGCATTAGTTTTAGAGGATACTCATCCAAGGGGGCCTACCTAGTGAGTAATCCGTTAGCTTAGATAAATTAGTATTAGATTTTGTTTAGTACTTAGTAAGAATTTGGCATTGAATGTTCCTGTAGCCACTAGAATTCCATTTTGTGACTGTTCTTGCAGCCAAAGCGGGCAAAGTAGTTTCACGTTTGCTGCTCAGACTTTCATTTCTGTTATGCATGTTCAGTTTGAGTTTTATTGTTGAGTAGTGTTCAACCTTTGCTTAATTTCTTTCCATGCAATTTACCTTCAACATTAGTCTTTCTTGGTTGTAGAATTAAGGTGACTACTTTGAAATTCCTAGTGCACATATCATGCTAACCCATTTCAAGTTCACGTCCTTGGGTTGACAATTTAAATTTACCTTCATGATGGTTAAGATGGATATTTAGGTCAGATGTTGAATCTTTGAATCATGGCTGTAAAGGATTAGTTATTGAAATAATTGTAGGAGGTCAAAATTTTTGGCACCATTTCCGAGGATGGTGAAAAACTAGGGAGTCCTTTGGAGTCATTGATAGTTTTCTCCTGCTATAATTTTATGGAGTTTTCTCTTAGTGTTAGAAGTTATGATCCACTATTTTTTTCCACCCATTCTTTGTGTGAGTTGGCTGATACCGAGTTGATACTGCATGCATAGAAGAAGAAGAATAGATGCTTATAGGAGATTCCTTCCTAATAATCCAAAGCCATTTCAGCTAATAGAGCTTCCAAATCTGTCCAAACATGAAGAGGAAGAAGAGCCACATCCCTTTGTTGATATATTCCTTGACTTGACCATTTCTAAAGTTTCCTTTGAAGATCAAAATCCAATTGAAGAACCTTTTATTCTGGAATTTCATCAATCAGGCATGGCTAATGCAAATGGAGACAGGCCTAACAAGCATAACCAACCAGCTTTTCCTTTTCCCATTGTTGAACAAAATGATGTAGATAACCTCAAAAATATACCAGCTTTAGTCCTTCCTAAGTTCTATTGACTTGTCACAGAATATCCTGATACATTCTTGTTTGAGTTTGATATACTCTGCAGTAGCTATGACTATACCACTGATACCCACAGACTCAAGCTATTTCCTACCACTTTGAAAGAAACTGCATTGAGATGGTTTATGAGCCTTGGTAGGAACACTGTGGCGACTTGGGAAGATATGAAGATAAAATTCCTTGAAAAATATAAGGAGTATTGTAGGGGTAGTGATATGAGAGGAGGTGTCATTTTCAGAATGTAGCAAAAAGAAGATGAGAGCATGGAGGATTTCATTTCAAGGTTTCTATTTTGTCTACAAAAATCTCCACACCATACAGTTAATGAAGACTCACAAAAGTTTATTTTTCTGAGAGAAATTAGTGAAAGCTGCATTGATGCCTTGGATCTGATGGCTAGAGGAGATATCACTCAAGTCCCTTGGGAGGATATCAAGAAGTTATGCCAGAACTATTCTGGGGTAGCTTCATAGAAAGGAAGAGCTTACCAATCCTCTATGGGTAAGTCATCCACCAGTGGAGTCTCAAGAATGGAGATTACTAATTTATTGGCAGGTTTCAAGCAAGATATCATCAACAATCTAGCTACTCAATTGGATACACTTCAAGCCAAGAAAAAACATGAGGAGACAAAGGCAATACTGACAAAATATTGCCCTCATTGTAGACAAAAGAAGAAGGACCGTAGATGCAAGGTGATAACTAACATTGATAGTAAATAGATTCCACATGAGTTCAAACCAATTTAGAATAAGGAAGACCAAGTCTACTTTGTTGCACATAAGAGGCCATGGGATTCAAGACAAGGTATGCCACCAGATCCACTATCTTTTGCTGGGCCATATTTCAATTCTTTTTCATCTAGTAACTAGTGGAAGGCCCCTTGTCCATCCAACTATGGAGGATATCCACCACAATCTTGGAGTAACCCTCTGAATGCTTGGTCCCTCACCTCAGTGGCAACAACCTCAGGGTAGTTGGCAGCAGTTTCAAAGATCTTGGCAACCACCTCCAAGAAACTGGCAACAAAAATATCAATGGAGAGGTGGAAAACAATGGCCAAACTAGACAACAAGCTACATGCAACCACCTTCTCAACCCCAACAAACTTCTATAATGCCTCCTCCTGCTAATCCAAGTTCAAATGCTCCCAAACCTACTCAGTTACCATCCCAAACCACACCAAACCTGAATAACAAACCACAAAAACAACCTGTATATTCTACTAATCCAAATCAATTCCCTACATATGTTGTGATTTTAAGTGACATACGTTTGCGTTCAGAAACTACCTTGGAAGCTCCTTCCACCCCCATCATCACTGAGCTTCTTGTGGAAGAGCAAGAAGAATCTCTGACTGATCCCATTCAGCCTTGTGCACCTAAGAATATTAAACCAGCTCCAGCCAAGCAAACAACCCAAGATCCACCATTCCCTCAGAGATTGGAAGTGGCCAAACAAAAATAAGACAAGGAGGAAACCACTTTTGATATTCTAGACTAGTTAAAGCATATATGTGTCTAGATACCCTTGTTCTAGGCCATAAATGATGTCCCTATCTATGGCAAAGCAATTAAAGAAGCATGCCTTAAGAAACTAGGTAGGAAAAAGAAGGACCCTACTACAGTTCATGTAGTGGGGCAACTTGCTGACATCGTGCTTGGAAAATTAACTATTCCCAAGTACAATGATCCAGGTAGTCCTGTAGTGGAAGTTATCATAAATGGGATAATTATAACGAATGCTTTGATTGAATTAGGTGCAAAAATCAATGTGATGACTAAAGACATCCTGCAACAATTGAATATTGCAAGCATGAGATCCATTCCTACTGTCTTGCAGCTTGCTGATAGTTCCACTGTTAAGCTTGATGGCATAGTAGAAGACCTTGTGGTAATTCTAGACTCTTGGGAGTATCCAACTGACTTCATGGTTCTTTCTCCCAAAGCTACACTTGGTGGGTATCCCATTATCCTTGGTAGGCCATGGATAGCAACTGCAAACACTTATATTGGATGTCGGTTAGGTGACATGACCATTTCTAATGGTAGGAACACCAAAAATCCCGTTCTTTATCCTCTTGCTCAACCATCCCATGATGATAATTTTGTATGGCCACAAGTTGGTGAAGAGGTTGAAGATGTTAACCATTGTTAGATAGATGAGACATCATCCACTCATGCATTTAGTTTTGCAGACCTCATGCAAACACTTTTGTCAGTTCTGTCTGATCTCCCTGCAACCGTTGTCTCTATAGACAGACTTCCTACAACCACTCTTCCTGCAACCACTCTTTCAACAAACAAAATTCCTGTAGAAACAAGTATATTCCATATAATTTTTCCACATGAACTTAAGGTACCATGTATTAATGAAGCAACTATGATAGAGTTAGTTACATACGTATAGGTGTCCAAAGGAAAATATCTGAATATCAACAGTAAATTGAGTGAGGGACAACAATTGACATTGAAAAATTTGCTAAAATCCCATCAAAAAGAATTTGCTTGGGATTACCATGATATGAAGGGAATAGATCCAAATCTCTACACTCATAGGATATATATCAAAGATGATTGTACACCTGTAAGGCAGCCACAAAGGAGAATCAACCCTACATTATGAGAGATTGTCAAAACAAAGCTGCAAAAGTTATTAGATGCAGGATTTATCTACCCTATTTCAAACAACCAGTGGGTGTATCCATTGGTAATTGTACCCAAGAAGGGAGGAAAATGGTGAGTTTATATTGAATACTGGAAGCTCAATGTTGCTACTAAGAAGGATCATTTTCCCTTGTCTTTTGTAGATTAGGTCCTAAACTCTCTTGCGGGTAAGCAATACCTTTCTTTCCTTGATGGATTCAGTGGCTACAATCAGATTCAAATTGCACCAGAAGACCAAGAGAAGACAACCTTCACATGTCCATAGGGGACATATGCCTATTCATTGCTTCCCTTTGGATTATGCAACACACCTACAAATTTTCAGAGAGCAGTCATCAACATATTTTCAGACATCTCCCTTGACTGCATGGAAATTTATATGGATGATATTACCACCTACGGTGCTGATTTTGATGAAGCATCGAACAATTTAAAGAAAGTACTACTATAGGATGCAGAATTAATCCTATCTCAGCAGTCAGAAATGTATGATGAATTTTAGAGAGTTGTAGTCCTTGTTACTACATTTCCTACGATTTAGTTGACCTTAAAAGGGTGGGAGGTAATTTCTAAGTACCTTTACCTGCCAAAAGGTTATCAGGAGTTTCCTGGGACCTTAGGATCATATATTTCATCAAAGATTCAGAAAAATAGCAACACCACTGTATAGTCTCCTGACTAAAGATGTTGAGTTTCAATGGACATAAGGCTATGATAAAGCATTTTCTGATTTAAAGACAACTTCGACTCATGCTCTTGTACTTAAGGGACCTAATTGGGAAATCCCATTTCACATCCATACATATGCCTTAGATTATGCCATAGGAGCAGTCTTGGGACAAAAATAAGGAGCCATTGAGAATATCATTTATTTTGTCAGCAAAAACTTGCAAGGAGCTGAATTCAATTACACAGTAACAGAGAAAGAAATACTAGCAGTAATCTATGCCCTGAACAAATTTAGACACTATATAATAGGTTACCAGATCTTTGTGCACATTGATCATGTAGCCATTATATATCTCATGAATAAATCCTTGATTTCAGGAAGGCTAGCCAGATGGTTGGTGTTGCTGTAGGATTTTGACATAACTATCGTGGACAAACTAGGGAAGACCAATGTTGTTGCAGATTTTCTTTCTAGGATAACCACATCAGAAGACAGTCAAGCCATAGATGATTCCTTCCCTGATGAGAATCTATTCTCCATTAGTGTGCAAACACCTCGGTATGCTGACATAGCCAATTACTTTGTGATAGGGAGGATTCCTCCTCACTTCTCTCCAAAAAAGAGAAGAGTGCTGATTGAAAAATCTTTCCCTTTTTCATGAATAGTTGGATGCCTATTTTATATTGGACCAAATCATGTTATGAGAAGATGTGTGAGGGAAGATGAGACTTATGATATTCTACATGCATGCCATGATGAACCATGTGGAGGACACTTTGCAGCCAAGAGGACAAGAATGAATTTTTTTAACACAGGATACTATTGACCTACACTCCACAAAGATGCGGGAAGATATACAAGAAAATGTGATAGATGCCAAAGGATGGGTTGGCCAACCAAGTCAGATGAGAAGCCACTCTATCCCCAAATAGTAGTCACTCCCTTTGACAAGTGGGGATTGGACTTTGTGGGACCCATTGACCCCCCATCAAATGGTAAGTCTTATATTTTGGTATGCATTGATTATGTAACTAAATGGGTAGAAGTCAAAGCCATGAAACATGAAAGAGACAACAAGGTTGTTAAATTTATTTATGAAGAAATTTTTACACGGTATGGAGTACCCAGAGAAATACTAACTGATCAAGGAGCTCAGTTTACCTCAACTCTTGTTACAACATTGGTCAATGAATATAACATAAGGCACAAAAGTTCCATTCCTTATCACCCTCAAGCAAATGGATAGGTTGAGGTGACAGAGAGAGAGATTGAGGCCATCCTAACCAAAACAATGAATATTCACAGAAATGATTGGTCAAATAGATTATCAGAAGCAATTTGGGCTTACAAAACCACATGGAAGACAAATACAGGCTTCACACCATTTGATCTATTGTATGGGAAGACAACCATGATGCCCATTGAATTCAAGCACAAGACTCTCAAAACTACAGTTGAATTAGGGATGAAAATTTTTGAGGCACAAAAAGAAAGGATCATGCAGCTGAATGCATTAAATGAGATGAAGAAATCAACCCTGCACCATATTGAAGTAGTGCAGAATCAAAGAGTCAAATGGCATGATAAATTTATCAAAGAAAAGAAATTTCAGCTAGGTGACTGGGCATTGCTTTATGACTCAAGGTATCAGGATAATGCAGGAAAATTATAGACAAGGTGGCTAGGGCCATATGAAATCGCTGAGGTATTTCTCAATGGCGTTGTGTAGCTCACCACCATTGACCCTATCAGATTCAAATTACTAGTCAATGGGCATCGTCTCAGATTATATCAAAAGCAGCATCCAAAGAAGAGTTCCTCCAACATGCAGCACCCGAGCATTATTCCTGCAGATGAAGGCAGTGGACCTAGTGTCCCTCCTACCAAATTAAGGTATGTACTTGTCATAATAAAGACTTCTACTTTTATAGAAGTTCATTTATTCACCCATCCGCCCATCCGTCCATCTGTACCACCTTTCTCTCTCTCCCATCACTTCATTCCACCTCACACCATCTCACTTCATCATCATTAATTGCTCAATTATTTCTTAAAAAGGCAAACGATACTTTCTTCGTGATCATTGCAATGAATCCTCTACCC